>CP054668.1:47564405-47845995 GCA_013348765.1 Carpinus viminea | reverse complement strand
TGGATCTTGTATGATTTTTTTCCTTCGCAGATTATCCTTAGTCGGAAGGATATCATTAAGTGCTCTCCACATTAAGTTTTTTTCAGTATTAGGGATTGGCAAAGCCCAAACCTTCTTCCATATATTCGATTGCTCCCCTGTCTGAGAACTTTCAGCCATGCCTCTTTTATCCAACTCTTTCTGTAGAAAATAAGCACTCCTAACAGAAAATCGTCCGTTCTTTGATCCTTTCCAGACTAAAGTGTCTTTTCTGTTAGTGCTTGGTGGAATGGAACTAATCTGCAGAACTTCCTCCTGAGAAAACAATAAATTCAGTAAATGGATATTCCACCACTTCGTGTTTTCATCCACTAACTCACTAACTGTAGCATCCGGATTTAGTATCAAAGGTGAAGAAAGTATTCTTGGGCTATATGGATCCGGGAGCCATTTATCCTTCCATATTCGAATATTTGAACCATTCCCCACTCTCCATACTAGTCCTTCTTTAAGTAGTTCACAAGAACTCCAAATACTTCTCCATAAGAATGATGGCCTCCGGCCCAACTTTGCTTCCAAAAAAGAGGTCTTCGAATAATACTTGGCTTTCATCAACTGTGCCATCAAGCTGTCAGGGTTACTCCATAGCCTCCAACTTTGCTTAGCCAATAAAGCTTTATTAAAGCAAGTGAAGTCTCGGAAACCCATTCCCCCCGAGGCCTTGGAATTGCTCATGCGTTCCCACTTCATCCACCTTACTCCTCCTTCTTTTCCTTGCTGCCCCCACCAAAAATTTCGCATAAGCGAATTAATTTCAGAACATAGAGCCTTTGGTAGAAGAAAAAGACTCATACAATATGTAGGAATCGCTTGAACCACTGCTTTGAGAAGGATTTCTTTTCCAGCTTGGGATAAGAATTTTAATTTCCAATCTTTTAGTCGTTTCCGAACTCTATCAATGATACATCTGAAAGCCGACACTCGCGACCTTCCCACCAAAGCAGGAAGCCCCAAGTATTTATCAAAACTTTGTGTAGCTGGAATTCCCGCCTCCGCTAAAATCATATCTTTATCTTCTTGGGGCGTATTTCGACTAAAAAAGATTGAGGTCTTGGAATTATTAAGACGTTGTCCCGATGCACTCTCATAACAACGTAGCACCCTCGTTAAAGAATTCCATTGCGACATAGAGGACCTACAAAAAAGTAAACTGTCATCGGCAAAGAAAAGGTGGCTTATAGAAGGCCCCCTTCTAGAAGAAGGAACCCCCAATAAAGACCCTTCTTCGTTTGCCTTATTCAAAAGTGAGCTCAAAACCTCCGCACATAATAGGAAAAGATAAGGTGAAATGGGATCACCCTGCCTTAAGCCTCGTTGTGGTGTAATAGAGCCACAAACTTTGCCATTTACTATCACCCCGTAGCTCACAGTCCTTACACACATCATAGTAAGGTCAATCCATCTCCGAACAAAACCCATTTTTTCCATAACCCCCTCCAGAAAATTCCATTCTATCCTGTCATAAGCCTTACTCATATCCACCTTTACAGCCATAAAACCTTTTTTTCCTTTCAACCGAGTATGCATCGTATGGAGAGTCTCATAAGCTACCACCACATTATCTGTTATAAGTCTCCCTGGTATGAAAGCACTTTGAACCGGAGAGATAATGTGGTTTAAGAGTTTTTTTAGCCGATTAGCCAACACCTTTGATATGATTTTATACAAAACATTACAAAGGCTTATCGGTCTAAAATCCGTAACACTACTAGGATTTTTTATCTTAGGTATGAGCGCAATATGAGTAGTATTTAAAGAACTAGGCATGCTACCTGAATTTAAAATACCCAAAATGGTGCTGCAGACATCTCCACCCAACGTGCCCCAGTTTTTCTGAAAAAAACCTGCTGGGTATCCATCCGGACCAGGTGTCTTCGTAGGTGCCATTTGGAAAAGAGCACACCTCACCTCCTCCTCTAAAAAAGGCTTCAATAGGGATGCATTCATCTCTCCAGTAACTCGGTATTCTACGTTCTGGAAGCATCTTGCAAGGTCCCCTTCAGGTGATGCCGTGAATAAGCTAGAGAAATAATCCGTGAAAGCTGAGTAAATGTCCTCTTCTGACGTGCAGTTCTGCCCTCTTTCATTCAATATACTGGAGATAACATTTTTCTTTCGGCGTGTGGTGGCACAAGCATGATAATAGCGAGTATTTCTATCGCCGTTCTTCAACCAGTCAGATTTTGCCCTTTGCCTCCAATATAAATCAGATTTTTCCATTAACTCCTGCAATTCACGCCGAATAGAAACCACCTCATTTCCACTATTTTCATCATCAGTCCCTTGTGCATTAAGAAGCCGGTTATGCAGCAAAGCAATCTGTCCAGCATTTACATCAACCTTCTTTACTCTCCAAGTTAAGAGGCCTTTCCGACAGGACGCAAGCTTCTTTTCCATTCCCACCCATTCTCCATCCACCAAATTATTGCGTGTCCAGGCTTCCTTAACCACATCTTGGTACCCATCATCCAATGGGCTTCATGAAAAAATCCCCTTTTCCTGCCTCCCCTATATTCCGGTGGAGAGCATCTTGGGTAGTGATGTTGCACAAAAGGTTGTTTTTGTGCCAGCCACTAAATGACTGACACATCAGCCTGGAACAAGTTTGAAAAATATTTTGGATGCACTAGATTATTTGCTTCATTGTTAAACCAGTAAGACTTTGTTTTTCGCCGCTTTTTCACGCCTTCTCGCCGCTTTTCCCAAGCCACCGTCCGGCCGATCACCGCCGCCCAGTTCACCGCCGCCCAGCCCACTACCCAGCTCGCCGTCGCCGCCTAGTTCGTCGCCATCGCATCCAGTTTTCTCACGCTTTCGCCGCCACCCACTAACCACCACGCCGCCCTTCGTTTCCATCGCCGCCACCCAGTTCATGCCGCCGTCCAACCCAGTTTTCTCACGCCTTTCGCCGCCATTCACGCGCCGTCCAGATTTTCTCACGCCTTTCTCTGCCACTGCATTTTTTTTTTTGGTCCAAAGCATTTGTAATTATTTTTGTCCAGAGTACTCGGTATTTTCATCGTTGTAGAATAAATCTGCTGGGTGTGGCGGCAGGCAAAGGGCAGCTGGCAAAGCGATGTGGCGGGAGAGTGAAAACTAATGGGAAAATAAGGCATGGCGGTGGGCGGGAGAGTGAAAACCGATAACGTGGAGAAAATAAGTCTTTTGGGTTTAACAATAGTGGTTATAATCTAGTGCATTCACCTTTTTATCTATTTTGAAATAAGCTTAGTTGTCAATCTTTGAATGGTTGGCACAAAAGGTTACTTTTGTGCAACCTCCCCATATAAGTTATTCTCATTCCGGTGATAGTTTCAGTAAAAGTGTTGCATGGTCAGACCATGTTGACACGTCCACCGAAACTTCCGCCTTTGGGAAAAGTTCCCTCCAACCCGAATTCGCTATGCCCCTATCAAGACGTTCTTTTATAAAATCAGAGCCTTCACGGTCATTACACCATGTAAATTTGGTCCCTTTATACCCCAGGTCCGACAATCCACAATCTGCAAGTACTTTGTGAAAATCTTCCATTTGGCTAAGAGATCGAACATTCCCACCATATTTTTCAGAGGGGTATAATATTTCGTTAAAGTCCCCTAAGCAGACCCAAGGAACCGAAATACCAGCTCCTAAATGTGAGAGTAACTCCCATGCCTCATACCTTTTTGATGGGTTCGGATGACCATAGAAACCCGTAAACATCCAAGATTCTCCCCCATCCGTAATTTTAACCATGCCGCTAATGTGACGCTGGCTAAAATTTTGGATACTTACTTCGTACTCATCATTCCAAAGCAAGGCTAAACCACCGCTCCTTCCAACACAATCCACCGTTAACAGACCAGTAAAACCCAGCCTTGAGCGAATTATTTCCATTTTTTGTTTTCGTACTTTAGTCTCCATTAAAAAGACCAAAGAGGGTTTCTTGTGCTTCACCAAACGGCAAAGCTCCCGAACTGTCTGAAGGTTCCCAAGCCCTCGACAGTTCCAGCTGAGAAGACTCATTGCAGTCGGCGGGGCTGCTCCACAGCCTCCGCCAATCCCGATCCAATGGTTTCATTTTCACTGACAACCGTTTCTGCCACTGCACCTATCTCCTCCCCCGAGTTCTCTTTCTGTTTCTTTCCCTGTTCTTTGTATATAGGCTCTAAAGGACATGTCACAGAACATGCCTTTCGCTTCCAAGAGACTGTCTTTCGATACACTTCCCCATCTCCAGTGAATTCACAATCTTTTACTCCCCTGGTTTCTCCGTGGAGTGTTTTTTCCACATCAGAAAAAAGTGGGCCAGTAAAACAAGGAGTTACAGATGGGCTTCCCTTCTGGTTGGTATTTGAATTATCCTTACCCCTTACCTTATTATTAGGCCCATATCCGTTCAGCCCATGAGCAGCTGTCACCTTTCCTTTCTTAGCCGTGTTATCATTTGAATTTGAATTCAAATGTCGAGAGATATTCCTCCTGATTTTATCTCTAGCTGGCGTGATATTTCCTTTTTGGTTTGCATCTTCTTTTATGAACGGATTACTCCCAAAAATGAAACCGCTTGATTCTCCTTGATTTTCTCCAGTATTTCCGCTTTTTCTATTTTTGGGATTAGGGTTTGTTGCTGTCTCCTTGCAAGCCGTTACGTCTCTGTCTTGCCCTGTTCCGCCATCTGGTTTGGCGGCGTATCTGCCATCTTCATGACGCCGTCCCCTTTTTTCGCCAGCCTGACGCTCATGTCTCATCTCATTATGTGCCATCCCTTCTACCTTAGTAGAATCAAAGTTGTAATGAGACTTCTTCATTGGGGGCTTGCTGTAATTTCTTTCCACCCTTTTAGTTGGCGACGGCGCTCTCAACCACAGCCCATATTGGTTGGTTTCCTGCTGCTGCCGCAAGCTACTTCTTTTTGGGCACCCAACTTTCCCATGACATATAGCACCACATAGAAAACAAAACTTGGGTAGCCTTTCATATTGAAATGAAACCCAATGGGACTGTCCTTCAATATTGATTCTCCTTCCCCTTTGGAGTGGTTTCGCCAAATCCAAAAGGATTTTGACCCTGAGAAATTCACCCCATCCAATGTCTCTTGCATCTGTGTCCACTGCCACAACTGTCCCCACCGAAGCTCCAATTTTACGACCAATATCACCGCTCATACAGGCGAGAGGTAAGTCAATCATTCGCACCCAAAAGGCTGCTTTTTCAAAAGAAAACTGTGACGGTGCTTTGGTTCCATCAAAATCTTCAACAAGGAAAAGGCCTCCTTCAAACACCCATGGTCTTCCATCAAGTACTCTTTCTTTGTCTTGAGGATCAACAAATTCAATCAAGAATAAATTGTCCCCCAGAACTTTGAAAGTGATACTTTCTTCCAGCCTCCACCATTGCTGCATAGAAGTTCGAATTGTTTCTTTACTTACCAATCTATCAGCCATTAATTTTCCCAGCACACAGAACTGGCCATAAGTCTCCCCTTTGTTCAAATCACCATGACCAAAAGAAAGCTCTAGATCTTCATCCTCTGTCAACGAAAAATTTCCCCAAAGTTTGGAAAGATCGTCCGCCATAATAAGGATAATCTTAAAAAGACGCAAACACAATTCTTTCACAGACAAGGTCTGGAAAAACAAATCCTTCTCATCTACTAGTAAGAGAGAAAACTTTTTCACCAAATAACAAATCCGCTCTCAATCCAACGAAGCCTCGATCGACTTCCCCTAACAGATTACAGGCACACAGTAAGCGCCACCACAAAGGCTGCACCAACCATTACCCCCATTAGGTTTTTTGAAGTCGAGAGAGAATCATTCTCTCAAGGCTTTGTTGCAGTCCTCTTTCAAATAATCCACTTGATACAATTTTAAATGGGTTGGAAGATATTTTTTTCATACTGGTTTGGAAGAAATTTATGTTTTTCATTTAATAAGGTTTTAGGTAACCATTTTTCATAGGATAAACCTTCTATCAGGTCCATCTACAAAAGTGATGTTTTGCAGCATTCAATAGAAGGTGTACACATTAGCTAGTTACACCTGGATTTTTTCTTTCTCTTCCTCTTTCTCTTCTTATCTAGTTCATCTTCATCCTCTTCTTCTCTTTCTCTCCCTCCATTCACCCACCACATCCACTATAGCCATAGTAGCAACATCCACGGCTGGGTCACAGCAAGTAGCAGCCCTCTCCGGTGGATCTCTTTGGGTAATAGAATCTTTAAAGGGTTAACCTTCCCTCTCTAGGTTTTAGTTTAGAATCCAAAAACGAATTTTGAGGTATTGAAGATGAGTTCTGAGGCTAGGTTTGGTAGAAAAGTGGCCGGAGAGGGCGACCCATAACTGGACCCATGTCTTTTTTTTTTTTTTTTTTTTTTTCTCTTTCTCATTTTGATTTGATATGGTTGTTCTCACTTTTATTTTTTTGCTTTTTTCTTAAATTAATGATATGTCACATGATAATTGGAGGCTACAAAAAGGATATTATCAGGATGGACCTGATAATACGATCTCTATTTTTCATATAGTTATTCCACGTTAATATGGTGGTTGAGAAATAATTGAAGATGGTTGAGAGATAATGGTTGACACACACTCATATAGTGTTTGAGAGATAATCTCTTCCGACGTAACTAAGTAATTTATGTGGCTATAATTTATTTGAATGAGACTGGGTGAGTGTGACTCATATATCTCTTGAAATTAAGAATTTATTTTGGACAAAGTTTTCCTCCGAATTAGGTTGGAGGAAGTTCCTTCAACCTATTCTATAAAAATGACATGTGTTCTTTTTTTTTAATAATATGTGAGATGCACATGAATTTTTAATAAACTTTATTCCAATTTTGTCCCTGTTGTTAAAAAAAATATGCATCTTACATGTTCAAGGGACACGTGTCACTTTTATAGACTAGATTGAAGGAAATTTTTTTAACCTAGTTTAAACGAAAACTTTGTTCATTTTAAAATTTATGAATAATACTCTCATTAGTTGCATGACTATGCGTTTTTAATTAGTCTCTCTTTTACATTATTTTAGTCATATTTGCACGAGTTGTATTACATTTATTATTAAATTTCTGATGATGAATTCAAATATATATATATATATATATATATATATGTCTTTAAATATTGTTTTTTTTTTTAATATATATTGTTTTTAGTTTTCTGCGTCGTATGGAAGTCTGGGTGGCAGCTCACCTACCCCTTAAATAATAACGCCCAACCCAAACACGCGTGTTCAACAACATCGGCCGCCGACAAAACTCGAATCTGGAGCGGGTCGCTACATATTCTTGGAATCTCCTCCATGTCCCAACCCCACTATTTTGATTTGGACACGTGTACTCACTCACTCCTCAACCAATGATATTCCAGACAACTCGTTAAACTAAAGCCACATACAGAATTGAGTGAAGACAAAGGTTTAACGACCCGAATTTTTAATAAATTTAAGATAAGTGATCGAGCAAACTATTTAAGACCCTGTTTTTCTCTCATATTTATTATTTAAATTGCTAATATATCAGATTTTCCTATATAAAAAAATAATAATGATCGAGTGGTTGAGGAAAGCCAACCCCGATATTTATCATTTTTTTTGTTTGTAAAGTCCACTTAATCTCTTCAAATTATTACCTTAATAACAATCTACCTCTTAAACTATCAATTATGACAATTTATTCTCTAAACTACGAAAAAAATGACAATGTACCCCAAATGCTAGCGAGATGACAAAATTATCCCTATATAATTTTCAATAAGACAAAAATATCCTTAAAAATTTGAAAAAAAATAAATTTTAGTATTTTTGTTTATATTTTAGTAAGGGTAATTTTATCATTTTTTTTTTTAAAAAAATTGAGGATACATTGTTATTGTTTTGATAATTTGGAGGGTATATTGTCATTGAGGTGATAGTTTAAGAGGGTTAAGTAACGTTTTTATATGTATTATGCTTTTTTTTGAATGCTTTGATATTCATAGGCCTATCATTATCAACATCCATTTAGAATGACTAGATTTAGACCTTAACTTCCTACTTAAGGTTGCTTGAATGCCATCTACATCCAATTGCATACTAGACTTTGACTCCTACAACATCATCATAAAGAGTGACCGATTCGATGTTTTTACCGTTCCCAAAGTTATCCATTGGGATGCATTTCAGTTATCGAGAGAAAAAAAATGGTCCCTAACATTATTCCATTGTGAAATAGACGACTACTTCCACATGTAATGAGATCTTTATATATATATATATTCCTACAACATCATCATAAAGAGTGAGTGATTCGATGCTTTTGCCGTCTCCAAAGTTGCCCACAGGATGCGAAAGAAAAAATGGTCCCTAACATTACTTAATTCACCATAGAATGGAGGACAAGCTACGTCCACATATAATGAGATCTTTATATATATTCGTATGGACACTTGGCATTATCTCGTCGATGCCTTGAGATTTTTGTCTTCAATTCATTCTGATTTTGAAGAGGTTTAGAGGTGGAAGGTCGTGGTCCATGCCTCCCCCCGGACCATGTGCAGAATTGACGGGGCACCTTCTTGGAACCACGAGTGAAAAGCTCATAAAACAACAAACTTTGATGCACTAATTCTACCTATTAATTTAAACAATTAAATTTATTAATATTTATTAGTTTAAATTTTTTAGCACAATTAATAATTTCATATCGTATCAAAAAATTTGAACTTTGGCCTCTCCATTGCAAACGCGGCTGGTGTTATATATGATATGATAATGGATTTAGATCCCTTATTGCATGAGGTGCAATACTTTTGCCTTGGACCGGCTGTTCATGTTAAATGAACGGTGAAGATCGTAACATAAATGCAAAAAAAAAAAAAAAGAAGAAGAAGAAAAAAACCAACCTAACTAACTAACTTTGAGTGTTTTTAGTGAGTGTGGGTGGTTTGGTTGCTTTAAATCAACTACTTAGAAGCGGCTAAATCGCCCTTTAAATTTGTGGTAATGCATAGTAGAAAATGGTAACATTTGATCATCCCTTTCAATTTTGTTAGAAGAAAAGGGTGGGATGTGATTTTAAATGGCTATAGCCTAAGTGAAAAAGTGTGGCTAATATTACTTCATATTAATGGCTAAGGCAGAGCTCATCATAGCATAGTAGTAGTCTAGTAGACCTGATTATGAAACGAGCTTGGGGCATTTTCAATGATTTCATTAGTGACTTTAATGGTCTAGATGAAGACTTTATGCATTTCTTTATTTCGTAACATCAATCAATGTGTCAAATTTCTTATGGGTGTCTATCAAGATCAGTAGCATGTGAAAAAAAAAATAATAATAAAGAGTACCATATGGTACCACACTATGACAATAGCCATATCATTATACCAATAGGCCACAAGAGAATAAATACATACTATCATTAATGGGTAGGTAAGTATTTGGAGTATTACAATTTTTACTATTTTTAATATAATTTTATTTTATTTTGACGAATAACGCTACTCTTGTTAAAAGGAGTGTTGTGTATATTGCCATGTAAAGTTTTAGTGTTTGACATTGTAAGCGTTACGTGTATTACATGTCAATTTATAAGAAATTTGTAATAAAAATTAAGAAAAACTTAAAAAAATTCTTATGAACTTTTTCACATATTGAAAGTACCTTATAAAGTTTAAAAACTCTTAATTAACGATATCAAACTTTTAATTTATTTCAATTAATCCATTTCACTATAATTTTATGTTAAATCTTATAAAAAATCTAAAATACTCCTTTTTTTATTAGAAAAAAATTAAAACACAAAATTTTAAAAGATTTAAGTGTTTATTTTTTTTTTATATAAAAAAACATATTTTCAATATTTTTGCAACATCTCTACAATTTTTTTCAAAAAAAAAAAGGGGGTATTTTGGGAGTTTTGAAAAAATCTAATGGAAAATCTTAACATAAGAGAGTGTTTGAAAGAAATTGAAAGTTCAATATATTTAATTGTGAGTTTTTACACTTTGATGAGTATTGTCAAAATGAGTGAAAGTTAATGAAAGTTTTTATTTTTTTTATATATTTTTCCTAAAAAAATTCCTCTAAATAGATATTACGAGTAGCGTAACTCCACTTAAAAGCATATCCAATTGATTATCAATACTCTTCATATAGCTCATATAATGAGTTTTTGTTCTCTGTTAAAGTAATGGTTAAATGATTAAATTTACATTTTTCTATCAACTTAAATTTTTGGTATAACTGATAATTTAACATGATATCAAAGTTAAAGATCATGAAATCAAATTTGACTTTGTCAATTCACCTTCTTATTAAATTAAATATTTCACGTATTAGCCTTACTAATTAAAAAGAAGTTCGAGCCCATACATGAGGGGAGTGTTAAAGTATTGATTAAGTGATTAAATTTAGTTATTCCTATTAGCTTAAACTTTTGGGATAACTGGTAATTTAACATGGTATCAGTCCAGTGGCGAAGCCAGGACGTGAACTGATAGGGGGCATTTCTTTTAATGAATAAAAAATTAAAATTAATTAAAATATTAAAAAATAATTAAATATAAAAATAATTTATTGGTCTTGATTTACACACTGCAATTTTTTCTTTATCTTTTTCACACATGTTAGCATCATAGCATGCATTTTGTCTTCTTCACTTTATAATTTTATAAAAAAATTTTGGTCTGCTGTGCTTTGTAAGTTGCACTTGTTGTACCTTTTTTATCTTTTATTTTTACTTTTTGTCTCCTTGTGTTTTCTCTTGCACGCATACGACATAGTGGCATACTTATCATCTTAACCTTTTGTTTTGCTGCATTTCTGAAACTACTCCAAGGGTGCATTTGACTAACAATGATTTTTTTGCATTATTTTCAACCTTTAGTCAAGAGGGTATTTTGCCCTCAAAAGTTGTCCAAAGAAGGCATACTAGTTGTTGAGGGGCATAAAGAAGGGCATAAGAACATTTGGAAGGTATTTGTACCTAAGCAGGGGGAATTTTTGGGGGTCAAATATGCCCTCCTTTGACCCCCCTTGGCTCCACCAATGGTATTAGAGCTAAATGTCATAGGATCGAACATTGATTATGTCAATTCACCTCCCATTTAAATTAATATTCCAGGTATTGGATCTCACCCATTAAAATGGAATTAAATTAATATTCTACGTATTGGGTCTCACATTTTAAAAGGGAATTTGAGCCCACACGTGATGAGGAGTGTTAAAGTAATGGTTAAATGATTAAATTTACCTCTTTCTATCAGCTTAAGCTTTTGGATAACTGATAATTTAACACTCTCCAACAAATTATTATTAGCTACACTAGGTATAATGTGTTTGGTTTTTCCTTTGATTGAGTATTGACAAAAATATAATTAAAAAAATAATATTTAAAAATAAGTAGAAAATAAGAGAGAGAATTTGTTAGGGTCCATCTTAACCTTATAAATGGAAATACACCTAACATAAACGAAGCATTAACTCGCACAAAATAAAATAAAATAAAATAAATAATAATAATAATAATAGCGCAGGACAATGACCAACTTCCAACTGAAAATTACCTACCACCACCCCTTTCCCCCAAATCCCATGCCCATTAATGGGGGCGATGCTATTCATGCCAAGAAAATTTGACACAAACACCATAAATAACCCAAAATAGAAACCCAACAAAAATTAAAATACATACACAACACACAATTTTACTTTCACGTCTTCCACCAACCAAACACGGCTTTGGTTTCAAACAACGTCACGTTCCTTTACCTTCTTCAATCCCACCTAAACCAAGTTCTTTAATTTTTAGAATATACAAAAAAAAAAAAAAAAAGGAGAGAAAAATCTCTCTAAACTACCAAACCCCCAATTTTAATTTCAAAATCCTAATTTCTAGGGTTTTATTACCCAGCCTTCCTTGATTTTTCAGGTCCGTTTATCTGTTCTCTATCTGGGTTTTCTTATTCTTGTTATGTTCTGTTTGGTTTCCCAGAAAGTGGGGGAAATTATAGGAAAGAAGGAATTTTGGTTAAGTTGAAAATTGGGAGTTTGGGGGTTCTTTTATGTTGCTCTGTTTTATTGGCAAGGAAACAGAGGGGTTTTGCATGGTCTTGTTTGAATTTTAATTGAACAATTTGAATGCCATTGTTTTGGAGCTGAGTTGATGTTTTCCTTTTTGTTGTTGTTGAGCTCTTGATTGGGTTTTCTTCAATATCATGATTTCAAAGGGAAAGAATTTGGTTTCCCCCTTTATTTTTTGTTTTCTAATTTTGTAAGTGACGAAATTGTATTTACAGTTTCTGGTTTATAACCTTTCCCATCATTGACTTAAATCAATATCATATATTTTCAGCCTGTGGCTTCTGCTTACACATTAATTATAGCCTGTGTTACTGAATTTCTTTATCTAGAAATTCTGCTAATTCATTTTCCATAATCAGTAGTTTCGACGCTAGGCGACTCGATTTCAAAATGTTTTTCAGTGCTTTAGCTGGTTTGATAGTTGTCTAATTGTACTTCTTTCTGCTAAGACATGAGAGTATTGCTTATATTTAGTTTCCACTTTACTTGGTAGGAGGTCTGAAATGTTAAATCCTTTTTACTTGTGGTAGATGAATCTAAATTGAAATGAATAAATTTATGTATTCTTGATAATGTGCTTTGGTTTTCTTAAAGAGGTAGACATGCATTCGTGATCGAGTTCGAGACTGACAACTGTTTTCAATTATTTTTTCTCATACTAGATCAGAACCTTGAATTTTTAAATTAAATTTGGATGATCTTTTGTTAAGGTGAGCCGATTGTTCATGGTCTGCTGGTGATCTGTGCTAGCCAGCTGAGGTCTTATGTCAGTTTTCCTTGCAGAACACTTACTTGTGTCGTGCATTCATTCCAGTTTTGCTGTTTACTTCTACTTCAATCATGTCGAGTTTGGAGGAACCACTTGGTTTAGACAAGCTGCCAAGCATGAGTACTATTGATAGCATTCAGAGGTTCTCGCCTGGTGCTTGCCGGCCAAGAGTAGATGATATGGGAATGGGGAACTGCTGGATTGAAGGAAGGACTTGCAGCTCATCCAACAGTTGCAAGTGAGTGAGATTTCATATATTTTCACTATTTTGTCCTTCCAATGTTTAAACCATCTTTGTTGTACAATGTGCGTCATACAATGCCTTTACAATTTTGTATGTTTGTCCTATTCATAGTTGCACACGTGTTTGGTGGTATATGCCTTTTACTGAATAATTTGTTAGCAAAGCGTAGCTAGATGCCTCATGGAAAATTTCAGTTTTGCTGGTTTATATTCGATCTTATCTTTTCTTTAATGTTTTTTTTTTTTTTTGAATTCTTTATCAATGAAAAGACGCAGTAGCTGCCTATACAGTGAAGTTATGAGAGACTGTGCCACATGAGCTCTAGCTCAAATGCCATCTCCTCCTTATGTAAGAATGTGTGGAGGGTGAATTCTCATGCTCCAGATTCACTTGATGTAACTTACAAATAAAAAATGTCTCTCTTTCTCTCTTCCCCTATTTTATTCTCTCTCCACAAGTCCTAGTGTTAAACGGATATTTTTTGTTGCAATGAAGATGCTATATTTCTAATAAAATAATTGTAAAGTGAGCCATTTTCTCTATCATCTACCTTCTAGCTTAAAATAAGTCTTTTATGTAGTTCATTTTCTTCTATTATACACTTCCATATCTAAATGGAAAAGAAAAAGCGCCCACACAGGCCTTTTTTCCTTTAGTTTCTCTTTGGCTGACAAGTGAAATGTGCTTTCTAAACATTTAAGAAGGCAAAAAGGACAAGATCGTAGAACTTTCATTTCTAGACATGGATCAAAACAATATTTTCGTGCAATAACCTCTAGGGAAATGGTTTACTACTAACTGTTTCTTGCCTTTGTTGTACCTCCATTACGAAGTCTAATTGTCAGATTCATCAGCTGGCTATATTATTAATTTTAAAAAATTACTTTAGTTTAAATTGCCAATTTCAATCTATTAATTTCACACCCTCAATCTCTATCCATTTGCAGTGAAGATTATGAAGAGTATTCAAGGGAGGCATTCCCATGGAGAAGACATACAAGAGACATGTGCCAAGGTGATTCCCTCAAGAGAAGGTCTTTGAGCTTAGGCCGAAGTACCCTGGTCTTTGCAAATGGTTGTGATTCACGGTACATTCCAGACCATCAATACAACTCTAAGTGCAATGAACAAGACATACGGGAGGTGACAAATAAGGTGATTTGATTTGCGAAATAGAACTTTTTGTCTGTAATCTGCCTTCATATGATCGCTCTAATAATCTTTTGTTGGATATGTAATCTTTTGTTGGATATGTAGAATTCTCTTTCTTGAGATGAAAAATTTGTTCCTTTCTCATGGTGGTATTTATCCCATGGCTCCATAACTAATAAGGGTTTTTTTGTTCTTTTTTCCTTTTGTATTTGTTTTAGCACAAAAAAATCCATTTCACAGTTTGTTGGCTTGTCAGTAACTTATTTGTACTGTTCTCTCCCTGATCTTTAATTGGTTAATGCAGTTTTTGAGAGGTATACCGAAGTTTGTAAAGATAGTGGAAGTTGGTCCAAGAGATGGATTACAGAATGAGAAGAATATTGTACCTACTGCTGTAAAGATTGAATTGATTCATAGATTAGTATCTTCTGGATTGTCAGTTGTTGAGGCTACAAGTTTTGTATCTCCTAAATGGGTTCCTCAGGTAACATTGCTTACTATTTCAAGTTGACACTAACTTTAATTATCTTTTACTGTACTAAAGCTTTATAAGTTTGATTCTTGTCGGAATACTAGTTGCCACCAATTTCCATAAAATACCTAATCAATGTATCATCACTAGGGATTCTTATAATGATTTTGTTCCCCAAAATATGACTTATGTAAATGCATCAGGATTGGACATTTTTTTGATGGCCAACCAATGAACACTGATAATGTTTCTCTTCTAGAATTCATGGATTGATCTATAATTGCATATTCTATGTGTGTTGTTTCACAATTTAACATCTTGCTTTGTTGTTGAGAGTGAAGAATGAATTGAACAACTGAACTTGTAACTTCATGTTACAGGGATATAATGACAATATACTGTAATGATTTTTTTCAAGTGTTCAAACTGATATCATACTGTAGCATGAAGAGACACCCTTATCAACAAACCTGAGACTCTCTTTTATTGGAGTATATGAAGACTCTTTTACTTTTGAGTTGACACCTTAATATAGGGAAAAAAGAAAAAAGAATTAGCTGCAGAAAATGAAAAGGAAAGGCCAACTGGAAATTACACATCATTCAATAATAGCTTTTAGCAACATTCCCCGAGTACTGGTTAAAAAATCATCCATATTCGATACGCCGTGTATCCTTTTCTACTTGAAACCGATTGTATTTTTAGGGTTTTTTTTTAATTGTTAAAAATATCTTAGTATTCAAACTTTCTAAATTTTCGGGTCTCTAGAGTTGAGTTTTGAGAAGCTCATATCCTATATTTGTTTATGTAACACTTTCAAGTGATTTTTTTAAAAATGTTTTAGTGAATTTTTCAGCCACTATGCTCTTTAATGTTTTGTGGTGCAGTTCTTCCCTAAGTGTAATGCATATGGGAGACACATGAACTCTGGCTAGATTCTGTATTAATAAGTTAGAAACATCAAGATAAACAAAAGAATAATAATGAAATTCAGGAGAATCCCCATAAACTAGTCATGCCAAAACATATCGCGAGAACCATCCCCTACCATGTACTTGATGAAGGCTGAAAATAGATCCCATCCACATCAAATTCCTTTCCATGAGCTCGATCAATGCGAGTCTCTCTCTAATTTTGTCTTTGAGATTAGCATTTCTTGTCTCTGCTCAAGAATCCATCTTCTCATGGAAATTTTTCCTATTTCTTTCCTGTTGGAGAATAAGGATGTACAATGAAAGATTATTGTAAATCCTTTCTAACCGACTGTATTTTCAAGAAGGCCCTGTATTATTTAATTTCAATTGTATGTCCTGCGCTGGATGTTTCTGAAAAAACTTTTGAACGCTTTCAGTGTTACAAAATGATCAAGATATCCATCTGCTTGAGGCTTGATATATTATATCTTGATGTATTTGTTTAGATTATATTTCTTGCATATCAGCTTTTTAGTTTGACACAACGGTTGATACTTATGGTTTGTGGACTGTTTCATGTTCTTTTAAGGAATGTTTCTACAAGTTCAATGTTTAATTTTTTTTTTTGTCAAGCATCTTCCATTTGTAATGAATTTATGACTCTTAGTTACTATTATTTCTTAAATGTAGACTATCAGTAGCAAACAGATCTACTCTCTCTCATTGTCAAAAAAAAAAAAAAAAAAAAAGAAAAAAAGAAGATCTACTCTCTCTCTCTCTCTCTGTGATTATGTTGATGGCATAATTGTTTTATTATTGAATATAAGAAACTTACTCCAGTTGTAAATGAAGGTATCCTATTTTAATATTATTCCATTACTTTTTCAGCTGGCAGATGCTAAGGACGTAATGGAAGCAGTCTGTAATTTGGAGGGTGCTAGATTGCCTGTTCTGACACCTAATTTAAAAGTGGGTAATCTGAACAAACCACATGAGTTCCAATAATGGTATCATATTTTGATGGGGATCCTCTGAACTGCTTCATTTGCTTCTTCCAGGGCTTTGAAGCAGCTGTTGCAGCTGGTACTAAGGAAGTTGCAGTCTTTGCATCAGCTTCTGAGTCATTTTCAAAGTCAAACATCAATTGTAGCATTGAAGATAGTCTTGCTCGTTACCGTGCTGTTACTCATGCCGCTAAAAAGCTCTCAATTCCTGTGCGAGGGTATATCTTATTTTTCTGTTTCCATTTATCTTTGTGTGTGTATATGCACACTTGTATAATATTCTTCGCTTGTTGCCTCCTAATCTTTCCATTTGTAAGCTACAGCTAGCAAGAGTTGGTTATTTATGTTAGAGTATAAATTAAAATTCGTCTCTTCCCATCAGCTTATGCTTTTGGGATAAGTGGTGATTTAACATAGTATCAAAGTAGAAGTCTTGAGTTTGAACCCTATCTCCATTATTTATACCTCCCATCAATTAAATATTTCACGTGTTACGCCTCACCGATTAAGGGAGAGTTTGAGCCCATACGAGAGGCCGAGTATTAAAATATAAATTAAATGATCAAATTCATCTATTTCTATCATTTTAAGCTTTTAGGATAAGTGGTGATTTAACATTTTGCTTCATTTATGGTTTTATATTCCCTTTGCATGGATCTTTTTATGTGATGGATACCTAGTATAACATATATGCCTCATTTTGCCTAGGGTAGGGTATGGAAAAGTATTGGCTTCAGGAGTTCTCTATTGGTTTAGTGAATAAAAGGGGACACTACATTTAGATCTCAAAATATGGATTCTATAACTATTACATGTTAGCATCATTATTCTTTTAGTTGGACTTCATTAATGCTTCTATTGAAATAAACAGTTATAACTTGAAGTGGCTCTGAGATGAATGAGTTGGAATTGAACTTTGATAGGTATGTGTAGTGCGTGGTTGGCTGTCCAGTGGAAGGAGCCATTCCTCCTTCAAGAGTTGCATATGTGGCAAAGGAACTGTATGACATGGGTTGCTTTGAAATTTCCCTTGCTGACACAATCGGAGTTGCTACACCAGGTAAATGTTTTGATGGAGTTTTCTTCTAAATTAAAAATGTTTCTACTGAGGTGGTTTACTCCTGCAACATCCTTACACTGGATAAACCTTTTGCATGTCCTGATGTATCAACAATCACTTATCTGATTATAAGAATTTGATAATTTTATTCCCCTGTCAAAATCTTATTTATGCCATATTTTGGGCTTCTTTAACATGCCAAATTCTGCTACCTATATTTTACTTTGAGAAAAGAGGGTTTTTGTCATATCTTGCCCTTTTTCTTAGGTTGAGTTCCTTTCATTCTGCGGTGCTATGAATATTTTTCAATTACTAATGTTTGGCATGAAATTTGTCCTATCAGGTTGTTCTTGGTTGACGATACCTGAGATTGTGATGGCAAAATTACCCAAAAAATTAATGGCTTTTATTGGCTTCCACATTATGGGTCTGTGTGGCCATATGCCATAACACTATGATAGTTTAATGCCTTTTATCCCTTCTAAACATTGAAAACCTGTTTTAATGTTCATTTGACTTGATAATTCTTTTACCAAGAGATTTTTGAAATTTTACGAATTCTAGCAAAAAATTCCCTTGTCAATCTCTCTCCAGAAACACTGAATTGAGATGGTCTATTGGTTCCCACTTCCCGTGGTACCTTCTAAACATTTCTCTTTCCTGGTTGCATTTATACTCCAAGTCTTCTTAGGCAAAAGCTCTTATTTTTGTATTTTTTATTTTCCTTAATCTAGCAGCTTTCACTCTATCTATTTGTCTTATTTACAAACTTAATGACCCAGGCTGCAGCATTACTACCACTAGGTCTTAAGTTCTATCTTGTTATATTCTTCTAGCGCTTCTTTACTTCAAATTGAGTCAATTCCTTCAGATTTATCTTACATCTCAGCAGAATCATCGAGTCGTACATTTTGAAGTCTATCATGTGGATATTGTTGAGTAATTTTTATACACTTTTAAGATTTATCTTTGTTGCTCAATTTTGATGCTCTAGAATATGGTTCAAGTCATGGATCCCATTGAATGTTGTGGTTGGGTTGCCTTCACTCTATAGGCTCAGCTAGTGCTGAGTTCTATTAGGTAGAGGGTCCCACCTGCCATCTAACCTCTTTTTCCTTGCAACAAGAAAAGGCCTCCCCGCTGGGGGAGGGGACAATCTAAGCTTTGACTTCTATTCAAGTTTGCAACTTTGTTCTGTTACTTTGATCATTCTCCCCACATGCTTTGATATTCTCATTCATGCCTTAGATTTAGCTTCCCATGTTGTTTTTCATTGTTTCCCATGACTCAATACGAGTACTAATATTACTATTGGACTTTGAGCTTATTCACACAATGATTTTCAATGCTTTAGATGTCTGCTAATTATGGTTATTAGTGCATTATATAAATGGTTTAAAAAGAATTTAGAAATAAGGATGTTGAATTGCGTAGTGAACCTGCTCTTTAGTAGGCATATGATAATTATTGTTCAATGTCCAGGGATGGTTTTCTTTTACTTCTTTGTTTTTGGATGCTCTTTCTTTTTCTTCAATATTTTTAAGGCATAATTTACTCTACAAGTTTCTAAAACCGACAATTCACTTAGTTTTTCGTGTTTTTCAATTCACCCATTTTGTAAAAGTATGTGTTTGTGGTATTAACGGAATAAATGCCACACAATCAGTTTGCCATGTTATAAGGTCATGTAAGTATCACATGTTAAAATAATAATAATAATAATTAAAGAACATCTAAGAGGGTGAGGGTGGAGGTGGTGGCTAGACCACCTCTAGGTGAGGGGATGGTTGAGCTACCTCAAAAAGCCTCCTTTCGGATTAATCGCCCAGGTGAAACCCCAACATCCCCCAAAGGTGAAGAGGTGGCCGAGCCATCCCCTCTTGGTATTTTGGGATGTGCCGAGCCATCCCCTCTTGGTATTTTGGGATGTGATTAGCCCCCCACCTCAAATTGCCCCACCACTTGGGGGTGGGCTGATCACCCACCCCAGGTGGATTTTTGGAGTGGTTGGCCATCCCTCACCGAGGAAAGTGGTAAGGCCACCTGCCCCACCCTCACCCCTCTTAGTGTTTTTTTTTTTCCTTAAATACAATAAAAAATTATTTTTTTAATATGTGACGCTTACATGGCCTTGTGAAGTGACAAATTGATTATGTGGCATTAGCCTGGTTAATACTACATAATCAGTTTTCAATAGGAGTGAATTGAAAAACAGAAAAAACCTAAGCAGTGAATTGTCGGTTTCAAAAATTCAGAGGGTAAATTTAAATCTCACGAAAATCCTGGGAGTTCAACCAAAATTTCTTGATTTTTTATTGTGGGATATGTATATGTTCCTAAATTTTGGTTTTGTGGTTATCTGTTGTTAATTTCCTCTTTTCTGTTTTCTTTGGTATAGGGACTGTTGTTCCGATGCTGGAAGCTGTAATGGCTGTTGTTCCTGTTGAAAGGCTTGCCGTTCATTTCCATGACACTTACGGACAATCTCTTCCAAACATTCTCGTTTCCCTCCAAGTAAGCCATTAAAACAAGCAGAAACTAATCATGCTTGATGCATATCTGACAGCAAACACCGATTGACAACTTGTTCATTGATCTTGCATGAGGTTTTGATCTGAAGAAATGAAAACCTTTGATCACTTCTTCAGGACATAATTCCTTTGGATTACAACCTTTTTGTAACTATGCCTTGCAGCTTTTCATGTGAGACCAGCTGATGTCAGGGAACGAATTGTCTAAAGTGACTGTGACATAACATGTTTCAATTGATAAACAAAAATGAAAAACAGAGTTAACAAAACTGGCCTTTTTATGCTCAAAGCCAGGGCAATTTTCTTACTGTTTCAAATCTGATGATTTATTCAATGAACTTATGATTTGTTTCTCAACGTACAGATGGGGATTAGCACGGTGGATTCATCCGTTGCTGGTTTAGGCGGGTGTCCATATGCTAAGGGAGCTTCAGGGAACGTTGCCACTGAGGATGTTGTGTACATGCTTCATGGTCTTGGTGTAAAAACAAATGTGGATCTGGGGAAGCTCATGTTGGCTGGGGATTTCATCAGCAAGCACCTGGGTCGCCCGTCTGGTTCAAAGACAGCCATTGCATTGGGCCGAGTGACAAGCTGATGCCTCTAAGATATAAGAAATTACTGGTAGATAAATTTAGATTAATATATTTCAAGCAAGGCAAAGAAGAGATCTCTATCTTACATGCCATGATTACTATCTGTATACTGTCCCATAGGAATAAACGAAACCCAAATCCATGGATACCGTAATTATTATTTTGGGAACAAAGAATCTTTATTTTCCAATATCTGCCAATTTCAAGCAGAAATTGCAAATTGCAGTGAATAGAAAGTTTACGATCTTCAGCTTCTAAGTTTTGAAGTCACATTCGGAAAAGGAAAATTATATAATACTTATATACTCTTTTCTCCTCCCTTTCTTGTTGCCACTCAAATCACTTGAAACAGAAACTATACTACCATATTAGGTATTCATATCAGCTTGAGTTATGGTTTGTGTTTGAGCATGAGTGTAGCAGCATTTGAACCCTGAGCATTGGGAGAGCATATTTTTTGAGTAATGAGTATATTGTTATACGACTTCTATGTAACTTGATTATGTGATTGTGAAATTCAGCTCTTGGATCAGCACTTGTTAAAAAAGAAGAAGAAATTATTGGCTGATTTTCATTGTCATGTCATTTAATGAAATCCTTGAACAAATTGGTGAAACTGGACAAAGAAGATTAGAAACAAAGCCTGAGCCCTGTCTCCTTATGCTTTTATACTCCCTTCATAAACTATATGCTTTTTAGTTATCAAGGGGCCACAAGGGGTGAGAGAGGAAGGAAGCAAATAACTGAGATTAGGGTTGCAGTAGCTTCACTAGTCCTTTATGTCAGTGGCCATAACTGGGATTAAGGTTTTGATTTGACCAACCTTTTCAGTGTTTCATCTGAATCTAACCTTTTGTTACATGTGATCGAGTATGTGACCTAGCTAGAAACCAAATAATTGAGAAAGTCAGAGAAGGCAAATATGGGTAATGTTATTTAGTATACTGTTATATGATTGCCATGACGTGGCAATGAAAATTAACCTTTAAATCAACAAGGGTTTGTAGAAAGAAAAATCAAAGGCTAATTCTTACAGTCAAGTCATCCCAGTCGTGTAGGAGCTTACTAAATAGTATTATTAAGCAAATATATATGAATTTTGGAGTATATACTTATATCAATTAGACATGCATTTTGGACAGAAGAACCTTCATGAAGATGACACAGCAGATTCAGTAAGATGTTATTCCTAATAATCTATCAAATCAATCCTTGATATCCATTTTCAAACAATTTGAACTCTGCTCAAGTGGTTTTTGAAAACAAAGCACTACAAGTTGAATCGGATTCAACAATCTCTATTATTACATGGGACCAATATGAATGAAGGTCTTTTAAACATGTCTCTAATAATTTCTAAAACTTACCTAAAAGTTGAAATTAGCTCGGCCCTCATGAGTAGGGTAAAAATCTCTCTCAATGGTGTCACAGTTCATTGAAGTAGTTGAGATCCCAATGATGGTAGAGCACCATGACTTTGACTGGAGAAAAAAGGAAAACAAAAAAGCTAAACCAAAAGAGAGAGAAAGAGAGACCAAATTGCTTTCTTTGTTTTGCTTGCCCACCAATTTACACATATTCTCTGCTTCAATAATGGCATTTGTGTACTCATAACGACCTTGTCTGCAACCTTTCTTTGCTCGTTTTCAGTCAAAGCTATGCAGCACTTGAAGACATTTTTGCAGAGCTCCATCGTCAAACTTTTGAGAGGGGAGTGGTGGGTGCTCCACTCATCATGAAAAAGCCGGTTCTGCCTTTCATTATGT
The DNA here is from genome assembly GCA_013348765.1 of Carpinus viminea. Lineage (NCBI taxonomy): Eukaryota > Viridiplantae > Streptophyta > Magnoliopsida > Fagales > Betulaceae > Carpinus > Carpinus viminea. The sequence goes on along the minus strand of CP054668.1, from coordinate 47,823,394 downwards.
TATGTAATTGGGTGGCCTCCTTTCTCTCACACCCTTAAAAATCTCTATATGCATACGTGCCAAGCAACATGTTCTGCAGGCAGAGAACAGGATTACAACTCACAAGCTTATGAGTGTATGCTCATGCTTTTTCTTGGGTAAGATTGCGTTTGGGTGTGCGAATTCGTCGGTAAAAAGTGCGATTTTAAACTAAATTGCCAAAAACGTATCGTTTGCGAAAAATTGAGGTTTGAAAGTGTAGAAAAAAAACTGCGTTTTCAAAATACAGGTAAAGGGTTTAGCGTAGTGCTATTTTAAAAGTCAAACTGTAATTTTACTAAATATTTAACTACGTTTTAAAATGGCTATTTTTTAATTAAGGGTTTTGAAACTGTAAACCCAAACGGACCCTTTAAGTGTGTGTGCATGGAAGAGACTTTAGGACCATGATAAACAACATATTTATGGCCTTTGAGTAGTCATTATGTAGGTAAATGAAAGTGATGTTGTACTAACTTCATAAACACATGCTCTTCCCTGGGCACCAAATGCAGCATTAAAGATTTGTGTAGATATTAGGAGGATTACTTCAGATTAATCTTAAGCGACAAATACCAACAAACAGTAGTAATAAAAACGAAAACAAAGAATTTTAAGAATTGTGATTCTATATATTAATCTTAAGCGACAAATACCAACAAAGAGTAGTGATAAAAACGACAACAAAGAATTTTAAGAACTGTGATTCTATATTGTCTTTGATTTTTGGTTTGAGGCTAAACGACTTCCGATATAGGAGACTTGCAAAAAAGGCCAAGGGTTAAAGTGACACGTCGGGGGTGACAGATACTTCCAATGCTTAAGTTAGCAAAAGTGAATGAACAAAATGAGAGCAAGAAATGTAAAAGAGCTTTGTGTACTTATAAGGTGCATTGCTTCACATTTTATAGAATTTTTCCGTATTTAGTTAGCAAATGGGCTCAATTAGGCAAGTATCAAGGTCAAGGAGAACCATATGAAATGTTGTGCATCCTTATGATTTCATCTCCTTTTGGATGTCAACTCCGAAGACTCTTCTCCCTTAGAGAGTGAGTTCGAAATGCAAGGCATTTAAGGCTCGTAACTAAATGTATCTGATAGTAAGATGAAAAAGAAATTATTTGTGTTTGATCCATGACCTTATAACTATTATATCTATTCTATTCCAATCTGTTTGTATTAGCAGTCAAATTTCTTGGTGTTTGTGCCATAATTTATTAGGTTGAGCCATTCATTAGGCTTATTATTGGACTATTTGCCTCTTTTTTTTTTTTTTGTATTTTTATTTGCCGTAATATTTCCTCTTCCCTTTTCTTTGTATTGATAAAAAAAAAAAAAAAAAAAATGTGGCTTTGGTGATAAATGTAGTTGAAATTACAAAAACTTGATATAAGAATTGCATAACACTAATATCTCTGATTTAGTCACCCAAATTATTATAATGATAAATATAAAATTTATTAATTTTTTTATTTGTTTTAAATATACCAACAATAAATAAGTAAACAAATGAACACAATCTTACTATTAATTATATGTCTTGCCTGCTTCCATGTTTTGGTGGGCTTGTCGAGAAAATGCTTCTTTGACTTTCTTCCACGCTTTTCATGAAAGCTTTGTGACGGGGCTTCCTTTGTCGTTTCTTGATTTCTTCCTTCTTCTTTTTTATTTATTATTATTGTTTATTTGATGTAGCTTTATTTAGGCCTTGTTTGTTAAACAACATCTTACTCAATTACATTTTCTTATATTCCATCACATTATTTCCTTTATATATATATATATATATATATATATATATATAATATATTAAATCATTCACTTTTTATATCACATCATTTACTATTTAAATAAAAAAATTACTATAAAACAAAATTTTCACTTTTCAATATCACTTTTTAATTTTTTCATATCAATCATTTATTTTTAATTTTTTAATATGTAAACAGTGCAATGTGAAGTTGGGAAATGTGTTGTATGTTGTCAAACACCCTCTTATTCCTGAATGTTGCGCCTTTTGTAAACATTCATTCAATATTTAAAGTTTCTTACTTTAATATATTGAATTTTTATTTCATTTCAAGTGCTTTCCTTCCGTTAGATATTGGGTTAAATAAAATAGTAAAATGGTAAAAAGACCTTTATACCTCAAAATTTTGCACCCACCTGTTAGAATTTAACAAAAATCATAATGGATAGGGGGCTAGAATGAAATGAAAATTTAATACATCAAAGTGAGAGACTTTAAATATTATAATAGTATTTATAAAAAACGTGATGTTTCGTGTGGTTAAGTGAAATTATCCTTTTTTATTTATGAATTTATCGTTTCTTAATTTCCCCTTATAGAGCAGGAACAGACCAAAAAACCTAGAAGAAGGATATAGCTAGGAATTAGGTATGGTCAGTAACTTGGCTAAAATATGAGAAACAATTTAATAATATTCCCTCTGCTAGGACTTTTGCCTTGCTTCCAAAGGGAAATCAAGAAATAAATGTTGAAAAAATGACAAAGAATATGCCCCATTTTATTTTTATTCATAAAAACAAAAGAGGAAAAAAATTCCTCTGCCAGGATTTTTTTGCCTTGCTTCCAAATGGAAATTAAGAAATAATTGTTGAGAAATTACAAAGACTACCCCATCACAAAAGTTAACCCAAGTCAATAAAGCAGCATTTTCTTGACAGACACCCAGAAAACAAGCTAGAGAGCAGCCAACACACATTATTTAATAGTAAATTCTTAGCCATTTTATTTCATGGTTCAATTAAATTTAATACACGTGACAATGTACGCAATATATACGCAATTAATCAATGTTTTATATAGTCTTTTCAACCGTCCAAATTCAAATCAAAATTTTTCATGGGAATGAGAGAGAAAGTAGAATTAAATCTCGATCGTTGAAAGAATAATAAAAATCTCCTGTAATTTTTTTTATGGTACCTAAGTCAAATAAAAATCGGATTTTTTTAGCTTCACTAATTGGATTCATATTCATAATTAGAAGCTAAGAGTTGTTAGCTTTACAACTGGCAAAAGCAATCCTCTCTCCATTGATTGTTTAGAGATGTACATGGCTTTCAAGTTTGTGAAAAACCATGGGGGTGGTGGGTGATATTTCAAAGGAATACAATAATAATAATAGTGAAAACTTCACTTACTTCTCACGAATTATGTATTTTTCGCAAACATTTTTTTATTATTCAAAATTTTTCACTTTGGTGTGTCGAATTTTCGTTTCATTTCAAATACTCTATACTGTTAAATATTGTAGTTAAATTAAACGAAAAAATGAAAAAAATGACTAAGAGTATTTTAATAATTTCACACATTTCCATTAGGATTTAACAAAAAATCTTAACAAAAAGAGGAAAATGAAAGGAAATCAAAGTGAGATATTTTGAACAATAAAAAAGTATAAAAAACATGTAAATTCTTGAGATAAATGAAGTTTTCCAAATTAATAATAATAATAATAATAATAATAATTATACCAAGTATTTTGAGGTTGGAGGAGGTGCTAAAACCACAATCATCCATGACTCTCATGTAAATGGGCCTTTTCCTTGTCATTATAGAAAAGTGAATAAAGACAACATCATTTCCCCCAAGAAAATACACATCACTCTCCACCTTTCCCATGCCCCACCTCTCTCACCAACTGCAACTCCTTTGACCCATTTCACCTTATTTGCTCTTCATTAACAAGGAGCTCAATCCAACTCCAAATCTTTGAACCCTTTTTTTTTTTTTTGGTTTTTTTAACTGTTTAGATTTAATTTTAAATTTTTTTTCGAGGGTGAAATAAAATCTATGCCATTAAAAAAAAAAAAAAGAGAGAACTACAAAAAAGATGTGCTGTAATTTTTTTTTTTTAAAGCTTCTAAATCAAATCTGTTGCAAAGAGAAAAGAAAAAAAAAAAAAAGAAATAAAAATATTTTAGAGCTGGATCAATCATGGCTGTTTTTAGTCGTTCCAGTCTGAATTCCACGACTCCGATGGCTTGATGAGGAAGCTCTCTAGCGCGTGACAACCCTTTTTGATTTTACAAAAGAACAAAATCATGTAATATAATTAAATTTCTTTTAAAAAGTTCTTGGGAAATGCCACTTTTACATGCACAATATTTGGTAAATCATTCTTATTACAGATTAGATGCAAACTTACATTAGATTTATCATTTTTTACCTCATCTTTGCATGCAGTGTCATTGTGTACAGTAAACTGTTATATAACTGTCGTACGACGTAAAAAAAAATTAGTAATTATATTTTTAACATATTTTGTGTTAAAGACTAATTTTTACTATTCTGTAATTTAGTTACATAACAATTTATTAAATAGGTTCTTAAGGGATAATTCAGTTAACTGAAAATTACGTCTTATAAAACATATATTACTAGTTCGAATTTTTCCTTACTTCTTGTGCAAAAGTGTCAAAAATAGGTTTACTAAATATCATTATTGCGTCACTAAACACTACTATTTAAGGAAGGAAAAATCTATAAATGATTTATTAGATCACACCACCTAAGATTGATATCAGACAGAGACCACTCTCTCTCTCTTCGTGTAGTAGATAAATGCAACAACTCAAACAAGCATCATTCTAAACCCCCAATAGAAACAACAGCTCTGTCTCTGTCTCTGTCTCTGGTCTATTAGGGGTTTTCCCAGGTATTAAAATGGGCTGCGAAAATCAGCATCCAAAGTTGCAAGCACCCTCTTCTGCTGTTCTGCACTAAATTTATTTACATTCAGGCACCAAAACCTATGACTTTTGACTCTCTCCCTTCATTGACTATCCTCATTTTCAGAGCTCACACTCCAACGCCTCTCTCTCTCTCTCTCTCACTCCCCCATAGGTAAAGTCCAAACACAAAAGAGAAGAATAATATAAAAAAGAAAGAGAAAAAAGAAAAGCATTCTACGGATATCCCTCTTTTTCTTTCTTCAGCTTTCGTCTGGAGTTTCTCTTCTTTTATAGTGACCCTTTTCGTTTAGATTCAGGTGGGTGGGGGTGGGGAAAGTTATCAGTTTCCTTTACTTCCTAGGGTTTTGAGCTGGAAGCTTCCATGCATGATCTGGGTCTTGTGCGTGAAGCAGATGGGTCGTCTGAGAAAAGAGTTTGCTTGCTTCTCAATCCTTCTCCTGCTTCTTCTTCTGCTACAAACGTCGTCGTCTGCTGATGGGTCTGCTAGATATGGAACCTTCAAAACTGGGTCTGTTAAATCCAAAAGTAGCTTTGGAGGAGGAGATCATAAAGATGAAGATGGTCATGATCATGATCCTGCTGTTTTTGGCGATGACAAGAGGAAAGTCTATACTGGCCCAAATCCTTTACATAATAGATAAGTAGATTATTATTATTTTTTTTCAAAATTTTTGATTATTTTGATTTGAGAATATTTTGTGGTTGACGTTTCTCCTTTATTGTTCATAGGAATGTAAGCAATGTCATAATTGCGGATACAAGTTTTGATTTTAGAGTTCTGCAGTATAAATCTGGTTTATGTGAAAGATAGCCAAAAAACAAAAACAAAAATTTGTGAAAAAGTATTATGATATTGATGCCATTAATGGAGTTGTTGGTGCAAATTCAATGACTATTGGGCATTGTTTGTTGTGGTTGTTGGCAAGTTTTTGACAATTTTGTAGCTCTAAATTAATATATCATGTATTAGGATTCATTTTCTTATAACGTTGACAATTTCTTTTATATGATCATTGAGGTGTCCAAAGTTGTTTAAATGCTTGATGATCTCTGCCAAATACATTGCCTCATAATTAATCGATTAAAATCTCTTTGGATGGTCCCAAAAAAGTTTAATATATATCCTCAATGCAAATATATGGAAAAATTGAAAGGTGTAGAGAGGTAAAAGGGTGAGTTGTCCACTGTCAATTGCTGCTGAGAGCTTGACACATGCATATGATTCTTTGAGGTTACAAGTTCATGCTCAGGTGAATCCTAAGAAAAGTGTGTCTGGTTTCTACTGCTAATTGGTTGCAAAAATTGATAATCCTAAAAAAAAAAATTAAAAATGAACATACACAGGTTTTACACTTATATCAATCACATATTATTCTTTAGGCTTTGACAATTTTTTTACACAATTTTTAACTCTTAACAAGAATATAATATGAAGTTAGCAGCTTAGAGTTGAGGGAATTAACTTATTTATTAAATAAGTTTCGACATGATCTAAATCCGACATATTTTGCTGCCACTGACATCGAAGAAATTGACTAGCTCATTCCTGCATTACCGAATAATTAAAAATCATTTGTAAATTTTGTTTTAGGATTCCATCTCCAACAATATAACAAATAACTGGGTTTTTTTAGTTAGGGTGCAACTTTTGACCTTTCTATTAGAATAGAAAGTTGAATAAAATGAATATATATATATATATATATATAAGTCTTTGAAGGAGTAGTTGGCTATGAAAGTCTCACACAAGTATTTCAAATCCTATTCCAACAGCTAGCGGAGCCCACCTTCTTCCATCTATAATACCATTTTTAAATTTTTTATTAGCAAGGCTAAAAACTTCATTTTTATATTGCATAGTAGTTTTAACTAATTTTTAATTTTAATTTTTTTCTTATCAAGACTGATTTGAAATTGATTGAAACTGTCCGGTCGACATTGTGAAAATAATAATTGTAAAATAAAAATGTGATTTTTAATTTTACTCTTTTTTTGATGGGGTTGTCCAAATGATGAACTCTACAAAGATGTATATTACATGGATAATTGTTTATTTTTATTTTTTATTTTTTTATGATTAAATTAATTATTTCGTATTAGTTAATTTAAGCTTTTAAGATAAGTCATATAAAAACAAAGATCTTTGAATTCAAATCATGTTTCCGTAGTTCACCTATCGTGAGGGAAAAAGCTAGAATATTCATTAAAGAGTAATGCTACATACACTACAAAAAAAAAAAAAAAAAAAATTTGACCCCCTGTTTTTGATGTGTCAAGCTTCCTAACACATCAATAAAGTTTATTGACTTGTCAGTTTTGACGTGTGTCCTATATTAAAAATATGGGTGTCACTAATGGGGATTTTTTGACGTGGCAAAGTTGGTTACTATAGACACATCAAAAAATCTCCTCTTTTTTATTTATATTTTTTAATTTTTTTAAATAATGTTGATTTAAGGATTAGTTAAGACTGTTACCTCAATATTATAAGATAAAATGTAATTATTTTAAATTTTTAGAATAAGTAATAATTTAAGAGGCTTTTAATCGTATTGGTTTCACGTAGGTATCCAACGCATATGCCGCATTTGCTTATATTTAACATTTAAAAAAGCTTAAGGTCATACAACTAAATGACTTATCCCATGTTGGTTCCACCACCATATCCGGTCAATCCTTAGGAAGGCTATGTTTGTTTCAACGTAAATATTTTATGAAAATGTTTTTTTTTTTTTTTTTTTTCTCTCTCTCTCTTTTTATTTTTTGAGTATTTGGCATGACGTAAAATATTGGTCAATCTAAAAAAAATGGTTTCAATTGACTAAGAAAAATAACTTTCATGATGTGTAAAATGGTTTACGTTTCTCATTTGCATAAACCATTTTTCACTGCTTTTCCTCACCTAGCAGTAGAAAATTGTGAAAGGGTCCTTATGCGGCTTACTTGTCTAAGCAGGTCTAAAGATGTCTGAACACCTGCCGGGACAAGGGCAAGTGGACCTCACAAGGACCTCTCAACTAATCCAAAATGCAAGCAACATGATTCCACTTCTAAATGTCTTTTATTCTCACACACTCGCTTCTTCTGCAACTTCTATGTTCTCTCTCTTCCTCATACCTCCTAAGATTATATGAAAATATAAGAAATATTTGACTATTTTCCATATGAGTTAAATGATGAAAATAGCCAATTTTTTTGAAAATTGTTTTCATCTAAAAATATTTTATAATAAACAAATTTTTCACCGAAACAAATAGAGCTTAAGATTATAATTTTGTGATATTGGCTTATAAGATTATTATTATTATTTTTTCCTTTTTCATAAAACAGTTAATGTCTCAAATTTTCCTATGAAAAAGTGCAGGTGTACGATTAGAAAGTATTCCACCTTAAAAATAAAAAATAAAAATAAACAGTTTTTTTTTTTTTTTTTTTTTCGAGAGCAACTTTTATATATATATATATATATATATATTTTTTTTTTCTATTTCAACTTTTATATCTTTCGATTTATATATTTGAATAAAATGAGAAGAACACGGGCAAGGAGGTTGTCCTAAGGAACTGCTCCATTGCTTCGTGCATATATTAATTGGGCCTAGCCATACCAAATTATTGACTTTACATTAAAGGCCTTCAAAGTTTCAAATTCTATGCATGCCCAACCAGGCCCATCTTTATTTATTTATTTTGAGCAAAACTGATAGGCCGGGGAAACCAATTATGGCTATCCTACCTGAGCGGGACTATAGTAGTACTTACCCGCTGAAAGTGCATAGGAGGGAGGGGCCTAGACGATGAAAACCGCATGCGCTCCCTCAAGTCTGATTGAACCATAGCTTGACTCAGCCCTATTAGGACATAAATGGAAATCCAAGGCCCATCTTTATTTGGTTGGTGATATTAGAGTATTCCTAATGGAGGAGCCAAATTGTACTTTTATCTAAAATGGCTAATCAAACTTGTTAAAAAACCCCCCACACTGGATTAGCAAAAAAAAATGCTACATGTAGTGACACTTTTTTCACGAGCAATTTCATTTTTTTATTGTTTCTCACCTTGTTTTCTCTTTTCCTAAAATTTTCTCCTACTATTTCTCTTTCACATCTCTTTTTTTTTTTTTTCCAAAATTTTCTTTTACTATTTCTCTCTCCACATCTCTTTTTTTTTTTCCCAAAAGTTTAAAAATAGGATATTTAGATAAAAATACAATCCTTATATATATAAAAAAGAATAATAATATTTAAATGATATAGATAAAAATATAGCTAATCAGATGTATGAGGCATTTAAAAATTCATTAGCTAAATTAAATAAAGTGAGTTTTAAGGAGTCATTTTACATAAAAATTTAGTTCATCAATTGTGAACACTCTTAGAACACTAGCAACAAATGCCTTATATGCCATTCCCTTCCATATGTTTAGGGAAAATTTTAAAAAAATCACAAAAACCTACTCACACCAGATTCTCTATATTTAACTAACTCTCAATGGTTGTTATAGTATTTTCCAATGTGTAGGGAGCCAAAGTGGTTCCCTGTGTTTCTCAAAGTACTTTCTTATACATTATTTTAATATAAACAATTCTCTTTCATCTTTCATCTCTCATCTTTCATCATTTTGTCTTTAATTAAGGATTGTGTTGGGATTTTGTGAAAAAAGTGAAGATAAGTAGAGATTTTGTATTTTGTAAAGAAATAATATTTTAATGATATATGAAAAGGTAAGGGAAGTTATTGTGAAATATATTTTCATAAGGAAGCAAAAAGTAGTTTTGTGCCCTAAACTTAAAAAAAATCAAAGAGAAATTGCTGTTAGTACTCTTATGAGATATTAAATATTTTGAATGAGCCAATTGGCTACCAAAGACCTACTACTCCCTTGGCATTTGGGGGGTGGTTAAATGCGGAATTGGTTGGACAATTATATTTTAAAATCACAATGCAAAAATGAATAAAGACAACCTTAATTGCTAAGCAAAAGAAAATGATATATGCATATCAATCCCATACCAGTTTTCCATATAAATTAACTCATTATACTTCCTCATTTTTCATCAATATCCTCTTGATTAATTGTCTGATTTTGACCAAGTATTCAAAACTTTCGTTAATATGAATCACGATTTAGCTTAAGTGTTGTAAAAGAAACTACAGTATTTATAATTTTTTAAGGGTTCAAATTTAATTTCAAGTATTCTATGAGAAAGAGAAAGAAAGTGACATAAGACTTGAAATTAAATCTTAATAATGACAGTCTATGATTTTACTCCTCTACTAATAACCAAACTTATAATATATAACAAAAAAAATAAAAAAATAAAAAAATCTACTTATTTAAAAAAAAAAAAAAGAGTGAAACCAAAGTTTAATCCAATCAAAGTATACAATGAAATAAATCATATAATTATGAGGAACTCTCTAGCATAGACACAAATGTGCTAGCTAGTACTACTAACTAAAAATGATATTTTTCTAATCAGTGCTAAGAAGTGTACATTTAGTCCAAAATGAACGATGGATTTGCATTGTGTACAGTTTATAGCCACATCTTCATCAAAACTTTCACCACATGAATCACATGGACGAGAGTCCTTAGATCTTCGGACAAAATTGAGAGGTGTCGTGATTTTTCCAAGTAAAATTTCTTCCATACTTAATGTAGGGTGCCTCCCAACTACGCATTGAGGATGAGCAAAGTTGCATTTTTACATAATAGAACCAATGGTTTGGATTTCTTTCTTCTTCGCAAATTAAATAATATTCTCCATAATCATTTTCAGTGGAAGTGAGTGAAAGGGGATGCGGGTCATATTCATACTTAGCTTTGAGTGGGAGTGTTGCACATTCAAAACCCAAGGCAAAATTGCATTCGGTGCATACAAATATACCACTGTAATTATAGTCTGACCTATCACAAGCACTGCACCTTTCAACAGAATTGACAGCATGGAAGAGAGAGTGTTGATGACCTTCATGTAGAAAAGTTTTTGGAATTGAAGAACACTGGACGTCAATTTTATAGGGACATTGGTGACACATATAAGCGAAGCCATGGCTTAGACGACCACAAGCATGGCAAAATATGAGGCCGTCAATGTGGTTTCCCCTTGCGGAGAGGGTAAGCAGATGTCGGTGTTTTGGATGTCGCTTCTTTAAGGGTAGTCTAGCACATACGCTATGGAGAAAGTAATTGCATTGCTGACAACTATAGAATGGGGCGAAAATTAATTGCATACAAGCTTCACAGAGCTTATTGTGATGAAGCTCCACTTCGTTGCGGCTGAGGATTAAGTTATGTTCATGATCGAAATTTCGGAGCTCCTCACATTCTTCATCCTCTTCAAAGTCGATACCCTCCTCCTCCTCCTTTATGGTATCACTACTTGCTTCAATCCGATTATTGCGTGCACATTTCAAGTGGGCTACGAAATCGCATTGTTGACAATAATAACCCGCATACTTGAGGCTGAGCTTTTTATAGCAGAGCTGACAAAATACATTATTGTTCTGCTCCTTGATTACTTTGCCAAGTGAATAGATGAGAGTGAGCAGGTGACGATCTGCTATAATTCTTATGCTACGTGGCTTTTGAGTACATGCAGTGTGAACCAAGAGTTGACAAATGCGACATACCTGGGCGATGCTGTTGCGATCCTCACCACAGAGTTCACAAGTGAAGTGGATTTGTTGAAAGATGGGAACGAATTCGTGTTGGTGACCGTCTTCAATATTACTTTGCCAAATGGAGGCACATTGGATGTCAATGTCGAAATCGCAACTATTGCAATGGTAGAAGAAGCATCTTTCGCAATACTTTAGGCAGGCATCACAAATTTTTGACTTTGATGGTGCTCGAATAACGAGGGTGTGGTTTGGATGCAAAGGGTTTTGTATCTCAGGAGGTAACTCGGCGCAGGACTTGTGAAGGAAGAAGTTGCAGTGAGAGCATTTGTAGGCAGGAGCGTAAATTGATTGATCGCAACCTGAGCAAACAATTACCTGAATCTCCTCATCATTTCCAAACTCTTCCACAAACATCAAGGGATGCTCCTCGTGGCTAAAATGTCGGGTCACCTCCATCTCTCTCTCCTACACAGTCCGGCACACAACACAACGGAAAAGGTGATAGAATTTAGATTTGGGAGAGGCTCGTATGGTATGTGTTGAACACGATTTATTGGCACTGCAATACTATTAAAAAAACATGCTAATAACTGGTGGATGCATGATCATACAATACTTAATCAAACATTTAAAACCTACAACAAAAAAAAAAAAGGTTAAATGTCAGCTGGTGGGTGCCAGTTGTTTTGGTCTGGACGCGTGCTGCAAGTCAACCTAAATGCCTCACAATAGAATAGTTTTCAAACATATAAATTAATATATCATGTATTAGGATTCATTTTCTTATAACGTTGACAATTTCTTTTATATGATCATTGAGGTGTCCAAAGTTGTTTAAATGCTTGATGATCTCTGCCAAATACATTGCCTCATAATTAATCGATTAAAAATCTCTTTGGATATATATTCCCAATGTAAATATATGGAAAAATTGAAAGGTATAGAGAGGTAAAAGGGTGAGTTGTCCACTGTCAATTGCTGCCGAGAGCTTGACACATGCATATGATTGTTTGAGGTTACAAGTTAATGTTCAGGTGAATCCTAAGAAAAGTGTGTTTGGTTTCTACTACTAATTGGCTGCAAAAATTGATAATCCTCTAAAAAAAAATACAGAACATACACTGATTTTACACTTTTCTTTTTTTTTTTTTTTTATATCAATCTCACATTATTCTTTAGTCTTTGACAATTTTTTTATACAATATAAATTTAACATGAATATAATACGAAGTTAGTAGTTTAGAGTTGAGGGGATTAACTTATTTATTAAATAAATTTTGACATGATCCAAACCCGACATGATTTGATGCCACTAACATCAAAGAAATTGACTAACTCATTCATACATTACCAAACAATTAAAAATCATACGTAAAATTTTTTTAGTATTCCATATGGCATATTCTCCAACAATATAGCAAATAACTGTGTTTTTTTTAGGGTGCTACTTTTGACCTTTCTATTAGAAAGTTGAATAAAATGAATATATATACAAGTCTGTAAAGGAGTAGTTGGCTATGAAAGTCTCACAAGTATTTCAAATCCTATTCCAACAGCTAGCGGCGCCCACCTTGTTCCATTTATAATACTATTTTTAAATTTTTTATTAGCAAGGCTAAAAACTTCATTTTTATATTGCATAGTAGTTTCAACTAATTTTTAATTTTAATTTTTTTTTTTTTTGTTATCAAGACTGATTTGAAATTGATTGAAACTGTCCAGTTGGCATTGTGAGATTAATAATTATAAAATAAAATGTAATTTTTAACTTTACTCTTTTTTTGATGGTTTGGTTGTCCAAGTGATGAACTCTACAAAGATGAAAGATGTATATTACATGGATTATTATTTTTTTTTTATTTTTTTTATGATTAAATTAATTATTTTATATTAATTAATTTAAGCTTTTGAAATAAGTAGTATCAAAACAATGATCTTGAATTCAAATCATGTTTCATCTTTTGTGAGGGAAAATATTAGAATATTAATTAAAGAGTAATGCTCTATATATACTACTCTTTATTTATTTCTACAATTATCTCAAAATATTGACATGACCGTCCCAATAAAACCTTTAGAGATTTTTTTATTTTTATTTATAACAATGACTAATTTAGAGATTGGTTAAGACTATTACCTCAACATTCTAGGATAGAAATATAATTATTTATAATAGCTTAAATTTTTAGAATAAGTAATAATTTAAGAAGCTTTTCATGGTATTGGTTTCACGTAGTTATCCAATGCATATATTCCATTTGCTTATATTTAACATTTAACCTTAGGAAGGTTATGTTTGTTTTAACGTAAAATATTTTTTGAAAATATATTTTTTTTTGAGTATTTAGCATGACGTAAAATATTGGTCAATCTAAACATAATATGTGTAAAATGGTTTACATTTATCATAAACCATTTTTCATTGCTTTCCCACACCTAGCATTAGAAAATTGTGAAAGGGTCCTTATGCGGCCTACTTGCCTAAGCAGGTCTAGGGATGCCCGAACACCTGCTGGGGCAGGGCAAGTGGACCTCACAAGGACCCCTCACAACTATTTATCCAAAGTGCAAGCAATATGATCCCATTTATGAATGCCTTTTATTCTCACACACTTGCTTCTTCTATAATTTATATTCATTGTCTTTCTCTTTCTCGTACCCGCTTAGATTATATGAAAATATAAGAAATATTTGGTTATTTTTCATAAGAGCAAAATGAGAAAAATAGCCAATTTTTTTTTTTTAAAAAAAAAGAAAAAATGTTTTCACCTGAAAATATTTTATAATAAAAATTTTTTATACCGAAACAAATGGAGCTTAAGATTATAATTTTGTGATATTGGCTTATAAGATTTTTTTTTTCCCTTTTTCATAAAACAGTTAATGCCTCAAATTTTCCCATGAAAAAGTGCAGGTGTACGATTAGAAAGTATTCCACCTTAAAAAAAATTAAAAAATAACCAGTTATTTTTTCAAGAGCAACTTTTATATTTTCGATTTAAAATTTTAATAAAATGAAAAGAACACGGGCAAGTAGGTTGTCATAAGGAACTGCTCCATTGCTCCGTGCATATATTAATTGGGCCTCGCCCATACCAAAGTATTTACTCTACATTTCTTTGTATAGGCCTTCAAAGTTTCAAATTCTATGCAGGCTCAACCAGACCCGTATTTATTTATTTATTATGAGTAAAAATAGTAGGCCGAGAAAACTAATTATGGCTATTCTATTTGGATGTGATTATAGTATCACTTACCCATTGAAAGACACATAGGAGGGGCCTAGAGGATGGAAAATGCATGCATTTTTTCAGTCCAACTGAGCCATAACCTTAACTAACTCTATTAGGACATCAATAAAAATCCAAAGCCCATCTTTATTTGGTTGGTGATATTATGGATATGAAATATTTTGAATTCGCTAGTTGGCAACCCAAGACCTACTACTCCCTTGGCATTAGGGGTGCCAATGCGGGCGGTTAATAACCGCCCGCCAACCGCTAACCGTTATAACCGCCAATCGTCTAACCGCCTAACCGCTATAACCACTAACCGCTACAACCACTAACCGTTATAACCGCCTAACGGTTAGCGATTAGCGGTTATAAGGTCCACTAACCGCTACCGCTAACCGCTAACCGTTTTTTATATATTATATTTTTATAATTATAAATATAATAATATTTATACATATAACATAATTAATTAATCATTAATGATTAAATCACATTTTTGTTTTAGATAATTAAATTACAATTTAAGTGTTAATATATTATCACTATAATTTATAATTTTATATGATTATAACTTATAAGTATGCAAGTTCATACTAATATAAGTTAAAAGGGTAGCAAAATCTATCTTAATTCTCAATCAAAGAGAGAGTCTCAAGTTCATGCTAATACTTTTATATTTATATATATATATATATAATCTAGAGACTTAGTTTATGTTATCATCTATATAACATAAAGTTCATATTCAACAATAATTGAACTATTAAGACTAAAGGATCTCAAATTTGATTAAGTAAATATAATTCATAATTTAAATCATTAATCTTATTATCTAATTTAATTATTATTTATTAAGATTATATGACTATATAGTATATAATATCAAATTAAGTAATTGATATTAAATTCAACAATGTGATACTTATAACAATAATTAAAGTATTAATGTATTTTTTTTAAAAAAAATTGACAATTTTTTGAACAATTTTAATCTTAAATCATTAAAAAAAAAAAAAAAAAAAAAAGCAAAACTACACCATTTTGCAGTTATATATATTTATCTCTTTCTAATTCTAACCCTAAAAGTTAAAACCCCCATTTGGCCATTTCTCTCAAACTCTCAGAGTCTCACGCGGCATTTGCCCATTTCTCTCTCTCTCTCTCTCGCTCTTCAAATATCGACTGAAGACTCAATGAGCAACCTCCCCCCAGACCCAGAGAGTCATCCTTGAACTCAAT
The DNA here is from genome assembly GCA_013348765.1 of Carpinus viminea. Classification (NCBI taxonomy): domain Eukaryota; kingdom Viridiplantae; phylum Streptophyta; class Magnoliopsida; order Fagales; family Betulaceae; genus Carpinus; species Carpinus viminea. The sequence continues at coordinate 47,807,555 of CP054668.1, read as the reverse complement.
CGATCCCATAATTTCAAAGGAACAATCTTTGATGAAGTTTTAATGTTTTATTTGTATCATTTAATGTTTTATTTAAACTTCTTTAATATGTTGTGTTGAACCTTTTTTTATCGTTATAACGATTGTGTTGAGCTTTTATTTTAAATATGTTGTGAAAGTTGTGTTGAGCTTTTTTTTTATATGTTGTGTTTGTTATTTTATATTTATTTAAAGTTAACGGTTATGATTTAATATTTAAGTTTTTTTTAAGTAAATATAAATTTGAGGTCAAATGTTTTTATTTTTCAATATGGGCTCTTTTATAGTAATTGAGACCAAAAAAAAAAAAATCACTAAAAAGCCAAAAAAAAAAAGCAAAAAAAAAGCCCAATTTTGAAAAAGCGGTTAGCGGGCGGTTATCTATTTCATTAACCGCTAATCGTTTAAGTTATTAACCGCTAACCGTTAGCGGTTAGCGGTTGCGGTTATGTAATGAAATCTACTAACCGCTAGGGCGGTTACGGTTAGCGGTTATTGCCACTAACCGCTAACCGCTAACCGTAACTGCATTGGCACCCCTACTTGGCATTTGGGGGTTAAAAGGGCAATTGGTTGAACAATTATATTTTAAAATTACAATGCAAAAATTAATAAAGACAACCTTAATTGCTAAGCAAAAGAAAATGATATATGCATCAATCCTAGAAAAAAAAAAAAAAAACTCAATTTACTTCTTCATTTTTCATCAATATCCTCTTGATTGTGTCATTTTGCCCAAGTATTCAAAGCTTTCGTCAATATGAATCAGGATTTGGCTTAGGTGTTAACAATAAAAATGACACTACTTACGTTATAGTTTTTTAGGGGTTCAAATTTAATTTCAAGTATTCCATGAGAAAGAGAAAGAAAGTGACATGAGGCTTAAAATTAAATCTTAATAATGACAGTCTATGATTTTACTCTACTAATAATATATAACAAAAAAGAGTGAAACAAAATTTTAATCCAATCAAAGTACATATACGATGAAATAAATTATAAAATTACGAGGATCTCTCTAATGTAAACACAAATGTGCTAGCTAGTACAATAAACTACAAAATGATATTTTTCTAATCAATGTGAAGAAGTTATTTTATTCTCAATTTGTTTGTACATTTAGTCCACAAATGGACAATGAATTTGCATTGCGTACAGTTTAGGGCAATATCTTCATCAAAACTTTCACCGCATGAATCACATGGACGAGAGTCCTTAGTTCTTCGAACAAAATTGAGAGGGTGTTGGTGATTTCCCCAAGTAAAATCTCTTCCATACTTAATGTACGGATGTCTCCCAACTACGCATTGAGGATGAGCGGCAAAGTTGCATTCTACACAACAATAGAACCAATGATTTGGATTTCCTTCTTCTTCGCAAATTAGACAATAATATTCTTCAGAATCATTTTGTGCAACGCAAGTGAGAGAGAGGGGATGTGGGTCATATTCATACTTAGCTTTGAGTGGGAGTGTTGCACATTCAAGACCCAATGCAAAATTGCATTTAGTGCATACAAATATACCACTGCTATAATTGACTGACCTATCACAAGCATTACACTTTTCATTAGAAGTTACAGCATAGAAGAGAGAGTGTTGATGAGCTTCATGTCTAAAGGTTTTCGGAACCATAGAACATCGGATGTCAATGCTGTAGGAACATTCGTGACACTTATAAGCGAAGCCATGGCTTCGACGACCACAAGCACGGCAAAGTAAGAGGCCGCCAATGTAGCCTCCCGTTGTGGAGAGGGTAAGCAGATGTGGGTGTTTTGGATGCCGCTTCTTTAAGGGCAGTCGAGCACACGCGCTATGGAGAAAGTAATTGCATTTCTGACAACTATAAAATGGGGCGGAAATTATAAGTTTCATACAACCTTCACAGAGCTTATTATGATGAACCTCAACTTGGTTGCGGCTGAGGATTAAGTTATGTTCATGATAGAAACGTTTGAGCTCCTCAAGTTCTTCACCCTCTTCAAAGTCGATACCCTCCTCCTCCTCTATGGTATCACTACTTGCTTCAATCCGATTTGTGCTTGTGCAACTCAAGTGGGCTACAAAATCACATTGTTGACAATAATAACCTGCATACTTGAGGCTGAGCTTTTTATAGCAGAGCTGACAGAATACATGATCGTCCTGCTCCTTGATCAATTTGCCAAGTGAATAGATGAGAGTGAGCAGGTGACGATGATCTGCTCCAATTCGTATGCTATGTGGCCTTCGAGTACATGCAGTGTGAACCAAGAGTTGACAAATGCGACATACTTGGGCGATGCTGTTGCGATCCTCACCACAGAGTTCACACGTGAAGTTGATCTGTTGAAAGATGGGAACGAATTCGTGTTGGTGACCGTCTTCAATATTACTTTGCCAAACGGAGGAACATTCGATGTCAAGGTCGAAATCGCAACTATTGCAGTGGTAGAAGAAGCATCTGTCGCAGTCCCTACGGCAGACATCACAAATTTTTGACTTTGATGGCACTTGGAGAACAAGGGTGTGATTTGGATGAACAGGGTGATGTATCTCAAGGGGTAACTCAGCGCATGACTTGTGGAGAAAGAAGTTGCAGTGAGAGCATTTGTAGGCAGGAGCGTAAATAGATTGATTGCAACCTGAGCAAACAATTACTTGAATCTCCTCATCATTTTCAAACTCTTCCACAAACATCAAGGGATGCTCCTCGTGGCTAAAATGTCGAATCTCCTCCATCTCTCTCAAGATTTCTCCCGATTCTCCGCCTCTCTCTGTCTATCTCTCTCTCTTACATACTCCGGCACACAAGGGAAAGGTAATTAACAAAAAAAGTAACGCTGCAAGCACATATCAATTAAGCTTTAATTAGTAAAAAAAAAAAAGTACAGAAAAGAAAAGAAAAATGTTGAGAAGGCTCACCACCAGAAACAGAACCTAAACCGAGATCGTTAGATTGAGCGGCCTGCCAAAGGAAACCCAGAAAGTGATCAGAGTGGACTGTGGAGTGAGGGGCGAGGGGCAGCCGCTGTGTGTGATTCCTTTTACAACGATTGATGATTTAGAGCGGTGGGACCATTGGGAAAGAAAAAACGCCAAAGCTTTTGAAAAAGAAGAGTAGTACACTGGAGCAAGTCCTTTTTGGAGAGGATCTTTATAAAATAATATAGGCCATTACTCTCTGGTTCATTTTGGACCTAGAGAGGATCCTATTCCCCATTATTGAGGGTGAGTGGAGCTGAAAAAGGACGGAATAGGATCCTCTCCGGTCCAAAATGGACCGGAGAATAATCCTATTCCTAATAATGGTGTTGAATAATCAACTCCACTGGCACTCAACAATGGTGTGGAAGCCGACAAACAAAACCCAAAAACGACGCTAATCTTCTTGCCAACTACAAATTGGTCTTCACATCAAAAGACTCACTCTCACTCAGATTAATTAAAGGGATTTAAATGATTAACTACTTCAAAATTTAATCTTTAAAAATGCAGATAATCTTTTGATGAATGATGGTTTCTTGTATTTTAAGTTTCTTAAGCTCTTGTCTTTTAAGTTTTCTAAGTTGATGACTTTTGCTTATCTTAAAGCATTCCTCATTGCAGGTTTTAGCCGTTGAATATTTATTTTCTTTATCCGTTGATTTATGATATTTATTTTCTTTCTTTCCCAATGCTTCCAGCCGCTGGTCCTATTGCTTCTAGCCGTTGGTATTTTCTTTTCTATAAATTGCACATACCTTAACGCATCTGGGGTATGGGGAAAAATCACTTCTTAGTCATCAAAAGCGATTCTCTTATAAGTGAAATTTCTCTTGACATAGTTGATCATCTTTCAGTGAGCCTTTCTATTGTTCTTGGTGTTCAAACTCTTTTGTGTTGAATTTCTTATCAAAGGGTTGTTCTATGAAGCCTTTATTTTAGAAGTGCGTCCTAGACAAAGGAAGACGCTATAGTCTAATCTTGGGAGGTTGCGTGTCAAGAGATCTGATCGCACTGAGTAATTTACTCCAGGAGGCACGAATCAACCTTTAAGGACAACGCTTTTTGCATGATTCTATAACACTGTGAGATCTTTTCTTGTTCTAATCTTAATCTCTTTATTTATTAATTATATTGTTAATTTTCGGAATAATAATTCTTTTTTAATAGAAAGAATTTTTGCATCATCAAAATAAATTTTATAACATTCTTAAAGGTTGAGATGGATGCACAAATTCTTGTTGTTGCTAAAGTTCTTCTGGATGCTACAAAAATTGAACCTTTTAATGGAAATAATTTTAAACGTTGGCAACAAAAGGTTCTTCCTGTTTTAGACTTTACAAAAATTTCTAGTGCTATAAACGAGCCTAGACCGGAAGAAGAATCCGAAGAATTAACAAATTGGGAATTAGCTAATAATTTATGCGTTAATACTATCTTGAATGCTTTATCTAATGAATTGTTTGATGTCTATTGTAATTTTACTATTGCTAAGGATTTATGGGATGAATTAGTTGGTAGATATATGATTGAGGATGAGGGCTCTAAGAAATTTGTTGCTAGCAACTTTTCACATTTTCAAATGATTGATGAAAAAAGTATTACTTCTCAAATTCATGATTTTCATAATATAGTGGCCGAATTGACTAAAGAGGGTGATGGTTTACTCGAAAGCTTTGTGACCTAATGTCTTGTTGAAAAATTACCAGACTCTTGGAAAGAGTACAAACTCCATTTCAAGCAAAAGAAGACTTTCATGAGTCTTCAACAAACTATAGTTCACATTAAAATAAAAGAAAGGAATAGATCCTTGGAGAAAGTGAACAAAGCTAAGGAAATCATGTCTAAAGCACACAATGACTAGAGGTGGTAAAAATATTATGTGATATTTGTTGATGATTATTCCAGATTTACTAAACTATATTTATTAAGAACCAAAGATGAAGCCTTGGAAATGTTCATAAAATATAAAATTGAAGTTGAGAATCAAAAGAATAGAAGGATTAAAAGATTAAGGACCGATAGAGGTGGTGAATATGAGTCTAATCCTTTTAAGGAATTTTGTGAACAAAATGGCATAATACATGAAATTACACCTCCTTATTCACGAATCAAATGGAGTAGCCGAAAGAAAAATAGAACTTTGAAAGAAATGATGAATGCTATGCTTGTGAGTTCGCCATCCACTAACATGTGGGGAAGCCATCCTTTCGACTTACATTGAATAAAAGTACCTCATAAGAAAACTGGTAAAACTCCTTATGAACTTTGGGAAGGTCGTAAGCCTAGTTTGAAATATCTCAAAGTGTGGGGTGTTTAGCTAAGGTTATGCTACCCGAGCCTAAAAAGAGGAAACTTGGTTCTAGAACTTGTGATTGTGTTTTTTATTGGTTATGCTTGCAATAGTTCATGCTATAGATTTCTTGTTATTAAGAGTGATGTTTTAGATTACAATACTATTATTGAATCTGAAAATGCTATTTTCTTTGAGCATGTGTTTCCTTTGAAAAATAAGGAAAAATTATTGCATGAACCTTCTTTACTTCTAATGAAATTGTTGATGATGTGCAAGAATTGAGAAGAAGCAAGAAGCTAGAATGGGAAAGAAATTTGGTAATGATTTTATTACCTACATTGTTGATGATGATCCAACATGTTATAATGAAGCAATCAAATCCATTGATGCATTTTGGTTAGAAACTATTAAATATGAATTAGATTCAATTATGTCTAACCATACATGGGAACTTGTTGAGTTACCTCCTAAGACCAAACCAATTGGTTGTAAGTGGGTGCTTGAAACTTAAATGATGGTACAATAGATAAATACAAGGCACGCTTGGTTGCTAAAGGTTACAAGTAAAAACAAAATATTGATTATTTTGACACTTATTCTCCGTTACTAGAATTGCATCTATTAGAATATTGTTTGCTATTGCTTCTATTTATAAACTTGTTGTACATCAAATGGATGTTAAACTGCTTTTCTAAATGGTGATTTAGAAGAAGAAATTTATATGGAGCAACCCGAGGACTTGTAATCCCGGACAAGAACACAAAGTTTGTAAATTGGTGAAATCTTTGTATGGATTAAAACAAGTTCCTAAATAGTGGCATGAAAAATTTGACAAAGTGATGTTGTCGAATGCATATTCTGTTAATGGTGGAGATAAATGCATTTATAGCAAGTTTAGTAATAATGAAGGTGTCATTATTTGCTTATATGTTGATGACTTGCTTATTTTTGGAACTAACATTTATGTTGTGCATGAGGCTAAAAGATTTCTTTCATCTAATTTTGACATGAAAGATATGGGTGAAGCTAATGTCATATTGGGCATTAAAGTTCATAGAGATAATAATTGTATTACTTTATCTCAATCACATTATGTTGAAAAATTGCTTAAAAGATTTTAGCACTTTGATTATTCACCTATGTCTACACCATATGATTCTAAAATACATTTGGTTAAGAATCACGGTGATAATGTTTTACAAAAAAAATATGCACAAATCATTGGTAGTTTAATGTTTTTGACAAACTGTACTCACCTTGATATTGCATATGCTGTTAGTAGATTGAGTAGATATACTCATAATCCTAGTGTTGAGCATTGGGATGCAATTTCTAGATTGTTGAGATATTTAAAGGGCACAATTAATTATGGATTGTCATATGTGGTTTTCTGCTATATTGAGAAGGATTTTGTGATACTAATTGAATTTTGATTCAAATGAGTAAAGCAAGTGGCTATGTGTTCACCTTAGTATATAGGAACTATATCTTGAAGTCCTCAAAACAAACTTGCATAGCAAGATCCACAATGGAGGCAGAGTTAGTTGCATTGGAAAAGGCTGGAACTGAAGCTGAATGGCTAAGGAGCCTATTAATCGATTTACCTTTATATGCTAACCCAGTTCCACCTATTTGCATTCATTGTGATTGTCAGGCTGCCATAGCTCGAGCTAAGAGCAAGATCTATAATGGGAAAAGTCAACATATCCGATTAAGGCACAATATTGTGAGACAACTTATTGAGACCGGTGTAATATCTATGGATTTTGTAAGGTAAGAAAGGAACTTAGTAGATCCTTTGACCAAGCCACTAGCAAGAAGGCTGGTAAGTGAGACATCGAGGGGGATAGGACTGATACCCAAATTATGACACTGTGATTGATACCCAATCTCTGTGATTGGAGATCCCATGAATGAGGTTTAATGGGAAACAAAGTCACATGTGATCATGGTGTGGTACTGTCATTCTATGTTTATCCATTATCTTGATGAAAAGATAATGAAGAGTCTATCCCTATGGTGTAAGATAGTATAAGATGCAGAATGAGTAAGGATGAGTTTAAAAATTATTAATGGATTCAATCCTACATGTTGGGATGGGGTACTCTGCACACACTCATGATGAATGCCACTTATATGAATGTGGAGGTGGTGCCGCTTCCTATGAGACTAGGGTAGGTCTTTAGAGCATTCATGAAACCTAGGCATGGCTGTAGCAAAGCGCCAACCCGCTATAGAACAACCCTGTTTACTTGATTTGATTTGTTTTGGAGAAAGTTATGTAGATGGTAAGTTTGATTAACTTATGGATTTGGTTAAAAGAGTCTAACTCTACCATGATTCATTAAGTTCTACTTATTTATCCTAGGTGGGTTAAAACCTTGATACCACATCGATGCATGCTTTCAATCTCCTTTTATTTTAGTGTTTGTAACATGTGGGGATTGTACAAATAATTATTATTTTAAGCTTGTAATTATTGTGTTTTTTAATATATATTTTTATAAATATAAAATAATGGATATTATGACTTTTGACAAATGATAGTTTCTTGTCTTTTAAGTTTCCTAAGCTCTTGTCTTTAAGTTTTCTAAGTTGATGACTTTTTGCTTATCTTGAAGCATTCAAATGCTTGCAGGTTTTAGCCGTTGAATATTTATTTTCTTTAGCCGTTGATTTATGATATTTATTTTCTTTCTTTCCCAATGCTTCCAGTCGCTTTGGCCCTATTGCTTCTAGCCGTTGGTATTTTCTTTTCTATAAATTGGACATTTAATTTGGGGTAAGGGAAAAATCATCATCTTCTAGTCATCAAAAGCGATTCTCTTATAAGTGAAATTTCTCTTGACATAGTTGATCATTTTTCAGTGAGCCTTTCAATTTGTTCTTGGTGATATCTTTTTGTGCGAATTTCTTATCAAAGGGTTGTTCTATTAAGCCTTTGTTTTTAAGTGTGTTTTAAATAAGATAAATGCTATAGTCTAATCCTAAGAGGTTGCATATTAAAGAGATCCGATCGCTGAGTAATTTACTAAGGCACAAATCAACCTTTAAAGACAACGCTTTTTAGTGATTCTATAGTGATGTGAGATCTTTTCTTATTCTAATCTTCATCTCTTTATTTATTAATTATATTGTTAATTTTTGGAATAATAATTCTTTTTTAGTAGAAAGAATTTTTGCATCATCAAAATAAATTTTATAACACCCTCAACCTCAAGTAGCACACTAGCTTCTGCCATATATAGACGATCCATCAAAATAGAACTCTTAGCAGCAGACACCCCAAATCAGAACCCCGAGCTTTTACTTGGATTAGCCTTCAAACCCGAGATAGCAGCAAATTCAGCCAACCCAATATGCTTGATAGCTTGGTAGATTTCAATGTTGCAGCTGAGAAAATTAGTAGATCTTCATCAACACATCCTAGCTAGTTCTTTTATGATGTACGTTGACCAGTTTATGAGGAAGATTGGAGTAGATGCAAGTGTTGAGGGCGCTAAAGTAACGGTGCCAAGTAGGGGCATCTGAACGAGATCACAAACTCGATCGTACGAGTTGTTAAAGAAGGGGCAGGTCTCAGACGACCTCGTTCGCTAGCCCGTACCAACGATCCTACAAACGAGAAGCATCCTTGATGTTGGTGGAAGAGTCGGAATATAATAAAAATTATTATTGTAACAAGTGACCAATTTTTTAATAAATTAAAAAAGAATTTTTAATTTAATTTTATTAGGAAACATTGACAAATTTTAAAGTTTGAAATGAACATTATCTATTAAATAGTAATTTAAATGGAATATGTGGACTTTCTCCTTATTATTGTTATTACTATTATTACTACTACTACTTTTTGACACTATATATATATATATATATATATTCAACAAGCTAAATTAAAACTGCAAATTAATTAAAAACATGTTCCCTCACTTCCTAATTCATACTCATATAATAGGCAACGTTCCCCCACGGGCCTCGATGTCAACGAGGACGAGAGTTGTAAAATGAAGCTTTGAGAACTGAAGGTGACTTTATTTGCCAACCCTAAACAACTTGCAGAGGCATACGCAGAAATACGTTGCATGGCCACATCGTCAAGAGTTTCGCCACAAAAATCGATCACATGAACGACACTAATTCTCTTTTGGACAATAGTGAGAGAAGGTGGTGGTGGCCTCACTAGGGGATTATTAACGTGTCATTACTAATGGAAATTTTTTAAAAATTAGAAAAATAAAATCCATTGGTACTCATGGAAATTTTTTTAATGACACGTTACTAATGGAAATTAAAAAAAAAATTAAAAAAAAATAATAATAAAATCCATTGGTAACGTGTCATTACTAATGGAATTTCTTTTAAAAAATTTAAAAAAAAATCCATTGGTAACGTGTCATTAATGACATGTTACTAATGGAAATTTTTTTTAAAATAAATAAATAAAATAAAATTTATTGGTTGTTAATGTATATGTGGGGCTTGTCCCACATTGGTAATGTATATGTGGGCTTGTCCCACATTGGTAAGATTGGAAGCTAAGGCTCCTATCTCCTCCTATATAGGAGGCTCTTGTATACATTCTAAGCGCTACTCAATACAATGTAGTCTATTATATGTTTCCGCTCTCTCTCTCTCTCTCCTTCCGCTCTCTATAATATATTCTACAATATATTCAACATGGTATCGTGAGCATGTTCGAATCACCTTACGATCTTCTTTTCTCGCCACTAGTGTTCTTCGAAATATCTCGCTCGTCGTCTTTTGGTTCTCTTTCTTCCTCTTAGAGTTTTCGCACAATATACCGCTAGAAACCAAGACGACTGCTCCAGAGCCGACACTTCCTCATCGAGTTTTCACGCCCTTCACGTGCGCTTGAAGTCCCGGCACCGCCGCCACGCCGAGACCACCACATTGGTCCATTCATTTTTTTCTCACCATCCGTTAGATCAAACTCGCTAATTCCAAAACATCGCCAGATCACCATTACAATATCAAGACGCTTCTCCAAGATCGGGCGTCGATTCACGACCCTCACCACCAAATTTCTCCCACGCTGCAGCACCACACGCCACTGGTCTTCACCGCCATGTCGCCTCTAGTATTTGCATACCACGTCGCCCTAGCGTGCATGCCATCGGCCCTTTGACCGTTGACTATTCTTTGACCGTTGACTTCAGTTGACTGTGATCTCGAGTTGACCGCTGACATTCCATCGTTGACTGCTGACTTTGACCGGGACTCTAAAAGTTGACCGTGTGTTTCCGACTTAATTTTTCGCCCCGATTTCAAATTTTGGTCTATTTTTGCTTTTGGCATCTCTATATGGCAGAAAACAAGATTCTTCTCCAAATTTAGGCATTTTTACGGCTCATGTCGATTGATGCATTGGTCATTTGGTTCCCATAGCCTTTTTTCTTTGGTGCAGTTCAATCCGGTTCATTCTTCTTGCGGTAGGCACTCTCGTGTCGATGATTTTTTGGGCCAAAGAAGCCCTTTCAATCCCCACTTATGCCTTGTCAAATGCCGCCATCATGGTCACTCGCAGCCTTTCCTAGGCCATTGATCCATTACTAGTGAGAATTTTTTGGGTCGACTTAGCTCACCGACAAGGCTAGACGGTCCAAGGGTTTCGTGCATGTTTAGCCTTTTTAACCGCCCTTTTCTCCATGCTTAGCCTCTTCAACCGACCGAGTCAATCTACTAGTTAGAATTTTTGGGTCGATTTTAGCTCAAATCACCAAAGTAGACGGTCCATGGGTTTCGTGCATGATTAGCCTTTTTAACCGTCCGAATCAATCTACTAGTTAGAATTTTTGGTCGACTTTAGCTCGACCCACTAGGCGAGACGTCCATGGGTTTCAGCATTCAAGTTTCTTCATTACTAGTATATGGTTTTCAAGTCAAAATTACAACCAAGTGAACCAAGCTCTTCTATTTCTCGCAACTCTTTTCGCACAAGCAGCTTTTTTGGTGAATTCATTTTTATTTTCCTTTTTTTTATCCAAACTCAAGTTTACATATTGAGTTTGAGGGAGGATGTTAAGAATATTATTTTATGTTAGTTATTTTTCATTTTTCTTTCCCTTTCTTTTATGTTTTTTTATTCATGCTTTTGTTTTCCAACCTTAATGTTTAGACACATTAAGTTTGAGGGGGATGTTAATGTGGGGCTTGTCCCACATTGGTAAGATTGGAAGCTAAGCTTATCTCCTCCTATATAAGGAGGCTCTTGTATACATTCTAAGTACGCTACTCAATACAATGTAGTCTATTATATGTTTCCGCTCTCTCTTCTCTCTCTCCTTCCGCTCTATAATATATTCTACAATATATTCAACATTGGTAATGTTACTAATGGAAATTAAAAAAAAAAAAAATTCGTATACATCTTAAGGTACTTATATAACTTAATTTAATCCTAAAACCTAAATAGTAACTTATTTAATATAGGAAAATGCTAGAGGTTCTTCCCGTAGGTTCTCCTGGCATTCTCTTAGTCTTACATAAAATATGATTTAAGAAAAAATAAAATTGTAGTGGCCTCCACCACTGGTTTTTTAAAGCATTAGCACCAAATTTAAGGTATTAACACCAAATTTGTGAGGCAGTAGCACCAAAATTGAGGCAGTAGCATCAAATTTAGGATGATCAAATCAATTTTGGATGATATTATTATTAAATGGTTAATTTTTCACTTTTAGGTTTTAGTTTTGAATCCAAAAACAAGTTTTAAAGTATTAAAACCTAACTATTAACTCATAAAAATTAATATGTTAGCAAAAAAAGGGTACTACAATTATATTTTTTTCTTAAATCATGTTCTACATAAAACTGAAAGAACGACAGAAAAACACTATAGGGAGAACCCTTAGCAAACCCCTTTAATATATATCTAGGGTTATATATCTGTAATGACTGATAATTGATTAATAAAATAAAATAGGTTTATGGTATTAGATTAATACAGTGTAATAAATACAAGTTAGATTGGTGTAGTAAAATAAAATAAGATATTTATTATATTATGGGTCTTTTGTGTTTAATGGGCTTAGATGGGGTAATTCTGTACACTTAGATGTAGGTAGAGGGGCATTTTAGGAAGAAAATTTCAAATGATTAATTGTGAGAATATTTTTGTAATTTTTGCATCCAACCCCTTCTTCTTCTTCTTCTTTTTTTTTTTTTTTTTTTTTTTTTTGTGTAGCTTCATAGTGACGTGGCAAAATGCCACGTCACAATTTTGGTGACGTGCCAATTGGCACGTTACCATTTGGCCACATGTAGCTTCTCCCTCTTTTTTTCTCTCATTCTGCCGGCCGTTCACCCTCTCACCGGCTCTCTCCGTCGTTTTCTCTCTCACTCACTCTCTCCTCCGTCGCACGATCAAACCGACTCAGCTTCCTCCAATTTTCCTTTCTTTCTCTCTCTCTGCCAACCGCCTTCGGAGCCACGATTCGAATTTCAAATATTTGAAGGATTCGGAACCCACCGAAGAACGGGTAAGCGCCTTTTGCTCTTCGTTCATCTTCTTGGTCTTTCTGAAAAAGGTAAGCCCCTTTTGCTCTTTATATCCATCTCTGCACTTCCATCTCTTTGATTCTTGTTATTATTCATTGAAACTATATTTGTTTCTGAAATTAATTAACAGAAAATCCCCAATCTTTTTAGTGGGTTCTGTTTAATCTGTCGTGGGTCTATCCTTGCGTGGTTTTTGTCAGAATTTTGGTTTTTAATGTTCGTGCATTGGACCGGAAAGTTTAGGTTTTTTTAAATTGGCGTCTGTAATATTTCTGTTCGTGCATTGCCATCATTGACTATGGTACTGATGGCGTTCGGATAGGTTGCCTTTGCGTTTTGCCTCTGATATCTGTTTATTAATCACTAATTCAGTTATAGGGTTGATTTCAAGGCAACTTTTTTCAGGCTTAGTTTCTGTTTTTTAATAGTTTGCGATTGGCCTTTCTTAATATATGATTTTAGGTAATGCAACCCATGTATTTGTGGGTGATAATGCCAAATGAATCCCCAAAGATGCACCTGATTTAGCAAACTTTGTTGTTCATAAAATAAATAGTACTTGGGATGGAATTAATGTTAAGCATTTAGTATCCAAGGCTAAAAGCTCTTTGTCACAGTGAGCCGTTGAGTGTTGATGGTATTAATTAACTGTAGATAGATATGGGTCGCCTGCAGAGCATGCTGAGATATTTAATTCATGTTACTTCAAATGCAGTTAGTGTTAGTGAGATAGAAGTAACTACTGCTGTTTAAGAAGATGGCTGTAATTGATGACGGGCTGATCAATAAGGTACTAGAGTCATAGCATTCACCATTGTTCTATTTATATCTTAATTTAATTATATTGCTTGCACTTTCAAACTGGAAGTGACTTTGTTTTAATTTATTTCAATGTAATGACTTGACTCTCCTTTTGAATAAGAAAAATAATCCCATTTTGGTTGTCTTTAATGTTCCAGGAAGAATTTCAACTGGCATTGTTCAAGACAAACAAAAAAGAGAGCTTATTTGCTGACCGGGTATTCCTTTTTGTATCAACTCTTCACTTTTGTTGGCTTGGTTTTGATGTGCTTTTTCCTCTGATATTTTAGCATTCTACATATTTTCTCTTGGTAGATGTGAAATTATTTTGCTTGCATTCTGTCTCATTTAGATCTGTTGGCATGTCTATGGTTAAAATTTCTAGCCATAGGTTCAATCACCATATAAAGCTTGAACCTTTTGGACCCATTTTGCGATGTTACCCAATGTGATTTATACACAGTGCTTATTTTGTCCTGTTGGCTGGCTGGCCTAAAGCTTAAATGGTTTCTTGCACTAACATATACATTCATGACTTCAATATAGTATTTGTGCTAATTATAACCATCTTTTTCAAATTTTATAGGTATTTGATTTGTTTGATACAAAGCACAATGGGATACTAGATTTTGAAGAGTTTGCTCTCTCTGTCTTTCACCTCAATGCACCAATTGATGATAAGATCGAATGTAAGTATCAGCTAGTATTTAGAAATTGTCAAATCCATCGAAGTAGCTTAATCTAGTAGAAAAAAGGGGAGCTGCAGCGTGTATATAACTCTTGCTTTATGCCTTCATCATTTATAGTGGGGATTTGAGGTGGTTTGATATGGTTATTTCATTTCTGTTTTTAACTCTTTGGTAGATAAAGGTAGTATTGTCTCTTGCTGATAGTCTGTATCAAATGAACATGAATAGATTAAACAATTTGATCTGGGAAGTCCAATACGATGGCTTTTAAATATGTTTATGAAAATTTGAATGTTGAGCAGGATTATTATTATTATTCCTTAGTGTAGTTTTGTTGTTGAGTCAAGTTGTTTATATTATTGGATTTTGTGATGAAGTCTTCATTTCTTTTGGTTTTATTCTTTCGAGTATGATCAAGTGTTGGGGAGAGGAGCATTTAAGAGTGTGTATGGTTCTTAGACCTATCTTATTCAATTCTCTTCTTGATGATTTGTTGTTATATTAGATACAAGTTGATAGTTGTTAAAATAGGAAGAACGTTCTTCCTAAGTTTTGTTTCTCTATTTGAAAGAAATATATTTTGGTACTTTCTATTTTAATATATATGCAATCTAGCACCACTTTCACCATCCTGGGTTATATACTTGTCTGGGTTGACCATGTGTAGAAACTTGTTTTCTTTTTAATATCTTGATACTTCTTTCCCAGTTTTTATTCGTATATAATTTATTTTGGTATACTCGCTCTCAGCACTGGGTTTTGTAATGCAAAATGCCGGATCTTGCTTCATGTGTGCTTGGGTGTGCTTAGGCTAACTTATGTAACTAGAGTTAGTGGGGATTTTAATTTTATTGATTTAAGTGTTCCTAAGTAATTTGGGTGCTTGCCTCAACTCACTTATTTGTTGAACAAATGCTTGATGCTTGTGAGGTTGGTAGGCTAATGATTGAGAGAGCCTATTTTGGAAAATGGGAATTTTTTTTTTTTTTTTTTGAAAAATCGAAAAATAAACGGAAAATGAGATTTTTTTTTTCACTGCCACATTACCCCTTTAGTAATGTGACATTTTTTAACACGTTACCCCATTGATAACGTTTCAAAAAGTGCGACGTTACTAATGAGGTAACATGGCATTTTTTGAAACGTTACCCCATTAGTAAGGTTTCAAATTTTTTAAAACGTTACCAACGGGCTAGCGTGGCACAAAATTAAAATGTTACCAAATTTAGTAACGTGGCATTTTCTGGAATGTTACCATTTAGTAACGTGGCACTGTTGAAACGTTACTAAATTCCCATTAGCAACTTGCGATTTAATAATGTGTCACAAACGTTACCATTGGCACGTTACTAACATTTAATAACATTTTAATTGTCCTAAAACTTTACTAATGATTCGTTACTAAAAAAATTATTTTTTGTAGTGTTACTCCATCTTTTGATAGTAAATTTTCTCCAAGTCGTCTCCGCCAGTAGATGTAGGCTTGTTTAGTCGAACCACTTAAATCTTAATGTCGTGTGTAGTTGATTTATTTTCTATTCTACTCTTTTTTCCATCTTTGGGATCCTGTATTTTAATTCCGTGCACAACAAGTGGTATCAAAGCCTAGATTTTTATTTTTGCGAGATGGCTTTTGCAAAATTTGAAGTAAAAAAATTTGATGGTCAAAATAGTTTCAGTCTTTGGCGTACCAAAATGCGTGCATTGTTACAACAACAAGGTTTGGCGAAGATTTTGGATGGCAAGATGCTATCAACATCATCAAATGAGGAAATTGCAGAACTTGAAGAGAAGGCCCATAGTTTAATTTTATTGTCTGTTTCGGATAGAGTTTTGAGAGAAGTTGCCGATAAAAGAAACTGCCGCTGGTCTTTGGAAAAAGTTGAAAGTTTATACATGAAGAAGTCTCTCACCAACCATTTATTTTTAAAGCAATGGTTATATACCCTGAGGATGCAGGAAGGTATGCCTCTTTGTGATCATCTTGATGAGTTTAACAAAATTCTTATGGATTTGAAAAATATTGATATTAAAGTTGATAATGAGGTTCAAGCTTTGATTTTGTTATGTTCACTACCTGAGTTCTTTGATAACTTCACTAATTCAATGTTGTACAGTAAAGATATGAGATATCATCTCCTTAGTTGATGTTAAATCTGCTTTGAATTTTATGGAGTTAAGGACAAGATTGAATAGGAAAAGTTGTAACGACCCAGATTTTATTAAATATGATTTATGATGTATTGATTTAATTAGTTAGATTCATATTGTTAAGTGGAAGTTAGGAGGTGAGAATGATATTTTGGAGATATTATGGATTATTATAATATTTTAGATAATATCTTATATTAAATATCTTTTATAGATATTTTATATTTTATAGAAAATTCCGAATGTATCATTAAATATCGCCTATAAATAGGCCGATGGTTTTCATTTAAAAATTCCTATCTCACTCACGTACTAGAGTTTGGGAGAGAGAGAAAGTCAGTAATCGGGAAATTATGAGTAATGATCAATCGCAGCAAAATGAGTGTCGACAAGTAATTACTTTTGATGATTCATTCTTGTAATTCACTGTAAGTATTCTACTTACTGAGTATGATATTGATATCTAATAATACGGATTCTTGTGATTTTATAACTTGTATGGCCTTTTGATATATATATATATATATGATTCAACAATGATTTATATTATCGGGAATTAATTGACTTACTACTTCATAGTTTTTGTAATATTTGCAGGAATAGAAAGTCAAGGTAATTCATATTGAGATGTACAAAGATTCCAAGTTGGTGAAGTTTATATAGAGTTTAGATAGTTGGTTAGATTTGTATACATGCCTTGTATGACATAGCTTTGTGATTTTTTGTATAAAGAAAAAGTATTTATAATGGTATTATTTTGTGTTGATAATTACACTTTTTCCGTTGTATGAGATTATTTCAGCGTAACACCTGAATTTATTTACAAGATTAAAAGCGGGATGTTACAAAAGTAGTGATAATTAGACTAAGGGTTTATATGTTAGGAGTCGTTTAGAAAATTCCTCTAATTTTAGAGGTCGATCTAGTGAGAGAGACTCAGATAAAAGGGGCCAATCATTGTCCAACTCGAAGAGCTAAGTTAAGTGTCACTATTGCAAAAAGTATGGGCATTACAAATCCGAGTGTCTGAAGTTGAGAAATAAAGAGGAAGTTGATAAGGCAAATTCCTCTTCTGTGGCTGGTGTTGTCAAAGAAAATTATGTAGAATTTGCTCTTGCAGTTTCCATTTCTGAGGATTGATTTTATGACAAGTGAGTCCTTGATACTGCATGTTCTTTTCATATGTCCCATAAAAGAGATTGGTTTACAACCTACGAGTCAATCAATGGTGGTTTAGTCTTGATTGGAAACGATGTTGCCTGCAATATTGTTGGTATTGGTGCAGTCAGAATAAGGATGCATGATGGGACTATCAGGACTTTAAAGAACGTTCTACATGTTCCCGATGTACTATATTAAAGAGTAATGCTATATATAATATGGAAAATATTATGGGTTCTTCCCGTAGGTTCTCCTGGCGTTCTCACAGTCTTACGTAAAACATGATTTAAGAAAAAATAAAATTGTAGTGACTTTTACCATCGGTTTTTTTAAGCATTAGCATCAAATTTAAGGCATTAACACCAAATTTATGAGGCATTAGCACCAAAATTGAGGCATTAGTGTCAAATTTAGGATGATGAAATTCATTTTTTGTGATATTATCCTTAAAGGGTTAACTTTCCACCCTTAGGTTTTAGTTTTGAATCCAAAAATAAGTTTTAAAGCATTAAAACCTAACTATTAACTCATAAAAATTAATTTATTAGCAAAAAAAGGGTACTACAATTATATTTTTTCTTAAATCATGTTCTACATAAAACTGGAAAAACGATAGGAGAACACTACGGGGAGAACCCCTAGCAAACCCCTTTAATATTTATCTAGGGTTATATATCTATAGTGACTTATAATTGATTAATAAAATAAAATAGGTTTATGGTATTAAATTAATACAGTGTAATAAATATAAGTTAGATTGGTGTAGGAAAATAAAATAAGATATTTATTATATTATGGGTCTTTTGTGTTTAATGGGCTTAGATGGGGTAATTCTGTACACTTAGATGTAGGTAGAGGGGCATTTTAGGAAGAGAATTTTTGCCAACCGATTAATTTTTATGAGTTAATAGTTAGATTATAATGCTTCAAAACTTGTTTTTGGATTCAAAACTAAAACCTAAGGGTGGAAGGTTAACCTTTTAGGGATTGTATCACCCAAAATAAATTTGATCATCCTAAATTTGATGCTAATGCCTCAATTTTGGTGCTAATGCTTCACAAATTTGGTGTTAATGCCTCAAATTTGGTGCTAATACCTAAAAAAACTGGTGGTGGAAGCCACTACAATTTTATTTTTTCTTAAATTATGTTTTATGTAAGACTGGGAGAACGCCAAGAGAACCTACAGGGAGAACCCATAGTATTTTCCAATATTTTTAGATGAAAACAATGTTCAAAAAAATCGGCTATTTTTGGCATTTAACTCGTATGGAAAATAGTCAAATATTTCTTATATTTTCATATAATTAAAGGAGGTATGACGAAGAGAGAATGAGTAGAAGTTGTGGAAGAAGCGAGTGTGTGAGAATAAAAGACATTCAAAAATGGGATCATAGTGCTTGCACTTTGGATAAGTAGTTGTGAGAGGTCCTTGTGAGGTCCCCTTGCCCTTGCCCCAGCAAGTGTTTGAGCATCCTTAGACCTACTTTGGCAAGTAAGTTGCATAAGGATCCTTTCACAATTTTTTACAGTTAGATGTGGGAAAGCAGTGAAAAATGGTTTATGGAATTAGAAACGTAAACCATTTTACACATCCTGAAAAGTTATTTTTTTTGGTCAATGAAAAACATTTTTTTTAGATTGACCAATATTTTACGTCGAGCCAAATACTCAAATACAAAAAAAAAAAAAAACACACATTTTCATAAAATATTTTACGTTGAAACAAGCATTGCCTTCCTAAGGATTGACATGATATGATGGAGGAACCAACATGGGATAAGTCATTTGATTATATGACCTTAAGCTTTTTTAAATGTTAAATATAAGCAAATGCAGTATATCCATTGGATACCTGTGTGAAACCAATACCATGAAAAGCATCTTAAATTATTACTTATTCTAAAAATTTAAGTTGTTATAAATAATGTTGGGGTAATAGCCTTAACCAATCTTTAAATCAGGTATTGTTAAAAAAAAAAATTAAAAAAAGTAGTATATTATATGGAAAATACTAGGAGTTCTCCCCGTAGGTTCTCTTGGTGTTCTCCCAGTCTTACATAAAACATGATTTAAGAAAAAATAAAATTGTAATGGCTTCTACCACTAGTTTTTTTAGGCATTAGCACCAAATTTAAGGCATTAACACCAAATTTGTGAGGCATTAGCACCAAAATTGAGGCATTAGCATCAAATTTAGGATGATCAAATTCATTTTGAGTGATATCATCCCTAAAGAGTTAACCTTCCACCCTTAGGTTTAGTTTTGAATCCAAAAAAAGTTTTGAAGCATTATAATCTAATTATTAATTCATAAAAATTAATCGGTTGACAAAAAAAGGTACTACAATTTTATTTTTTCTTAAATCATGTTTTATGTAAGATTGGGAGAACGTTAGGAGAATATTACAGGGAGAATCCCTAGCAAACCTCAAAAATATTTTATAATAAATAAATTTACACCGAAACAAATAGAGCTTAAGATTATAATTTGGTGATATTGGCTTATAAGAATATATATATATATATATATATATATATATATATATATATATTCATAAAACAGTTAATGTCTCAAATTTTCCTATGAAAAAGTGCAGGTGTATGATTAGAAAGTATTCCACCTTTAAAAAAAAAATTAAAAATAACCAGTTATTTTTCGAGAGCAACTTTTATATCTTTCGATTTATATATTTGAATAAAATGAAAAGAACACGGGCAAGGAGGTTGTCATAAGGAACTGCTCCATTGCTCTGTAGCCTCTGTGCATATATTAATTGGGCCTAGCCCATACCAAAGTATTTACTTTACATTCCTTTATATAGGCCTTCAAAGTTTCAAATTCTAAGCAGGCCCAACTGAACCCTTTTTTTTTTTTTCTAAGGAAAAATGGTGGGCCAGGAAGATCAATTGTGGTTATCCTACTTGGGCGTGACCATAGTAACACTTACTCGCTGGGAGGCACATAGGAGGGGTCTAAACAGTGGGAATTGTATGAACTATCTTAAGTCCGACTGAGCCATAGCCTGACCTAGCTTTAGTAGGACATCAATGGGAATCCTAGGCCCATTTTTATTTGGTTGGTGATATTATGGGATATGAAATATTTTGAATGAGCTAGTTGGCTACCCAAGACCTACCACTCCCTTGGCATTTGGGGGGTTAAAATGGGAATTGGTTGGACAATTATATTTTAAAATCACAACGCCGAGGAAGGTGACCTACGGCTCGGTCACGGCCAGACCCAGCTGTGGGTCACGCCAGTGGGTTTGGTGTGACCCAATCGTGGTTGGGTGTAGGTTCTCCGAATCTTTTTCTCTCTTTGAGTTCAAATGAGCTCAAATGTAGCGTATTTTGTTGCATGTTATTTTTGTCCACTTTTTATGTTTTTACTTATGTGTCAGTTATTGAATGAGGACTGTAAAAAGGGAGTTTTAAGGCTCATCCTGATATGAAGCTAAACTCTTTGCTAAGCAAAAGAAAATTGAAAAAGACAACCTTAATTGTTAAGCAAAAGAAAATGATAAATGCATATCAATCCCATACCAGTTTTCCATATAAATAAACTCATTATACTTCTTCATTTTTCATCAATTCATCAATATCCTCTTGATTGTCTGATTTTGCCCAAGCATTCAAAGCTTTCGTCAATGTGAATCAGGATCTGGCTTACGTGTTAAAATAATAATAATAAAAAAAAAATACGCTACTTATGTTATAGTTTTTTTAGGGGTGAAATTTAATTTAAAGTATTCGATATGAAAGAGAAAGAAAGTGACATAAGACTTGAAATTAAATCTTAATAATGACGTTCTATATATGATTTTACTCCTCTACTAATAACCAAACTTATAATATATAAATATATCAAAAAAAAAAAAAAAAACTTACAATATATAACAACAAAAATTTCTTTTTTCTTTCTAAAAAAAAGAGTAAAACAAAAGTTTAATCCAATCAAAGTATACGATGAAATAAATTATACAATTATGAGGATATCTCTCTAGTGTAGATACAAATGTTCTAGCTAGTACAACAAAATACAAAATGATATTTTTCTAATCAATGCGAAGAATACATTTACTCAACATATGGACAATGTATTTGCATTGTGTACTATAGCAACATCTTCATCAAAAATTTCATTGCATGAATCACATGGACAAGTGTCCTTAGTTCTTCGGACAAAGTTGAGAGAGAGGGTGTTGGTAATCATACCAAGTAAAATCTTTTCCATACTTAATGTAGGGAGACCTCTCAACTATGCATTGAAGATGAGCAGCAAAATTGCAATTTTTATAGTAATAGAACAAATAATTTGGATTTCTTTTTTCTTCACAAATTAGACAATAATATTCATCATAATCATTTTCAACGAGTAAGAGAGGATGTGGATCATGTTCATACTCAACTTTGAGTGAGAGTGTTGCACATTCAAAACCCAAGGCAAAATTGCATTCTTTGCATACAAATACACAATTGGCAGTCCTTAGCCCCTCACAAGAATTGCACACTTGAACTGAATTTATAGCATGAAAGAGGGAGTGCTGGTGACCCTCATGCTCAAGGGTTTTTAGAATCAAACAACATCGGATATCAAAACTTTATTTATAGTTGAAACATGTATAAGCGAAGCCATGGCTAAGACGGCGACAAGCGTTACAATATATGGTGTCACCAATTATAAATCCGAATGGGTAGAGGGTAAGTAGATGTGGGTGAGTTGGGTGCCGCTTCTTTAAGGGTAGTCGAGCACATTTGCTATGGAGAAAGTAATTGCATTGTTGACAACTATAAAATAAGGCAGAAATTATAAGTTGCATACAACCTTCACAAAGCTTATTATGATGAACCTCAACTTCGTTGCAGTTGAGGATTAAGTTATGTTCATGATCAAAATGTTCGAGCTCCTCAAGTTCTTCACCCTCTTCAAAGTCGATACCCTCCTCCTGTTTGCTTGAGTCATCTATAGTACGACATTGTTAGATGATGACACGTGTAACGGAAACTAATGGAGGTATCAAGTTCGTCTTTTCCCATAGGTCAGGTACCATTTGTGACTGTTTTGGAACTTTAGGTGGGAAAAAAATAAAAAAAACTCAAACCCAGGTACTAAAAAAGTTATTAACCCTTTTATTTATGATATTTCTTCTTCCTATTCCGAGCCTTCAACAATTAAATTCAATTGCTTAACTATTTTTTTATAGCCTAACAAATATGTAATCAAACTTCATATTAATTTAAATTTATATTTACATTATTTTTGTCTATTAATTATTTATGAATATAAATTGTTGTTACATATTTGGGGAAACTTCACTAACAGAAAATCCTAACGGAATGGGAAAAGTGAAAGAAAATCAAAGTTCAATATATCAAAGTGAGAGATTTTAAACGCTGGGGTGTCTGCAAAAATCGCGAAAGTTTTTGAGGAGTTAGTGAAGTTTCCCCCACATATTTTCATTGTATGAAATATAGAATTGTTGTTATTAAGATTATGGAAAACAATAATGATTCTATTGAGTTTCAATCAAATTTAAAATGAGCTTGTGTAGCAAATCTACTAATAGATCATTGCATAAGAAACCCAAAGAGCATATTTACAAAAATGACTTTGTCAACCAATTGACATGATTTTTCACAAACACAGTTTGAAAAAACATGGCATCATTTTGATCCAACATATTACATAGTTCAAATAATATATGATTGGTTGGAATACATCATTTTAGAATAAGGGTTAAATATCTAATTACCCCATGGGGTTTTACTTCTTTATTTTTTTATTTTTTTCTAGGGTTTGATTTTTATCATAAAAGGTCCTTATGGTTTTGATAAATGACCAAATTGGTCCTTCCGTCCATTGACCGGCCGTTAGTTGACTTAACGGAAAGACACGTAGACTAATTAAATCTTTCCATGTGTCATTTAATTTATTTTTTTTAATTTTTATTTAAAAAAAAATTCAAAAAAAAAAAATTCAAAAAAAAAGTGGGGTGGCGGCCTAGCCACCCCATTGAGGCAAGGGTGTGGCTGAAACCACCCCCAAGACATCTTTCCAGCATCGGAACTCAAGTATCCGAAGCAGTTAGGGATTGAGCTCTGCAAGGGGTACTGGTGGTGATGCCAACATTGATCAATATGCTTTACAGTGGGCTGCAATTGAGAAATTGCCGACATATGACTGCCTGAGATCATCTTTATTTGATAAGGATGACGACGGCTACTGATAATAATGGAAAAAAAGGTGATCGATGTTACCAAGCTTGGAGCTCTAAAACGGATTGCTTCTTTCCATGCATATACAACTTGTTTTGCAGGGTTGGTGAAAAATTGCCCACTGTGGAAGTGAGATACAAAAATCTGCTGGTGGAAGCAGAGTGTGAAGTAGTACACGGAAAGCCCCTTAATTGGCTCAACCAATTTTTTTTTTGAAAAAATATATTTTTAATTTTTTAAAAAAATTAAAAATTAAAAATAAATTACATGACACGTGATAAGATTTAATTGGTCAACGTGTCTTTCTATTAAGTCAATTAACGGTCAACAGACGGAATGATCAATTTAATCCTTTATCAAAACCACAAGGATATCCTATGATAAAAATTAAACATTGTGGAGGAAAAAATAAAGAAGTGAAACTCTATGGGGTAATTAAGTATTTAACTCTTAGAATAAATTATGTATTGCTTATATTGTTATATATGTAAAGTAAAACTAATCTAATGATAAGATTTATCTCTAATATTTAATTTCAAATCCCTAATTTAATGTTATCTATAAAGATAACATATTATTATAAGGTATTTTAATCCTAAAATACCTCTATTATTAGACCCCTAACAATTCGCCTTGCACGGGTTGGATTTTATCAAACTTGAATCTGCAAAAAAACCCCAAAATCATTAAAAAAACAAAAAAAAATTCACTTTTTCATTTTTTTATACCATTTTTTTTTTCATATCAATCTACGTCAACTTCAATATTTAAAGAAAATGCTTTGCCGAGCAAAGCCATAATATTCTCCACTATAGGGACTACTCTTCTTTTTCTAATGTTTCATATCAGCAAAAAAAATTGTTCCACTTGAATTAATTTCTTCAGCAACAACTTCAATCAACCAAATTTCTTAACTTTTATTTCAGTATATATATGGCTTTTCAGCTAGTAACTTAATATCAAGTTACTCAACTTTGGCAAATTAACAAGCATAAAAATACATAGAAGTAAAATGTATAGGATTTTGTATTTGGAGTAAAAATAAGTAATAAGATAGGAGTTCCGATGCCTAACTATATGGATAAATCAACCATGTAAATTAGAGCTAACTGTTAGGAATAAATACCGTCGTAGGTCCAACTCAAACACATCTACTAAAAAGTAAATCGAAAAAGAAAATCCAACAGAGAGAAGAAAATAAACTCGTTTTATTCTTTTATAAAACTAAAGACCACTTTTCAAACAAGAAAATATTAGGCGTTCTCTCCATAGGTTCTTCTAGTATTCTCATAGTCTCATGCAAAACATGATTTAAGAAAAAATAAAATTATAGTGATCTCTACCACCGGTTAGCACTAAATTTAGGATAATCAAATACATTTTGGGTGATATCATCTCTAAAGAGTTAACCTTCCACCCTTAGGTTTTAGTTTTGAATCCAAAAACAAGTTTTAAAGCATTAGAACCTAATTATTAACTCATAAAAATTAGTCTATTGGTAAAAAAATGTACTATAATTTTTTTTTTTTAAATCATATTCTACATAAGATTGAGAGAATGCCATAAGAACACTATGAGAAGAACTCCTAACAAACTCTTTTCAGAAAAGCATATGAGTGATTTTAAAAGGATTGCTCAGAAAAAAATAAAATAAAATAAAAAGAATTGCTCACTACAGCAACTCTTTGATTGGCCTTCCTTTTCTCTTCCCTCTTGTCCTCTTTCTTTTTATTTTTTAATGGTTCAGTACAATTTCTTTATTTATTTTTTTTTTTAAAAAAAAACATTGCAGGAAAACAATGAAAAGGATTTTGAAAGAGTTAAAATTAAAATGGCAAGGGTTTATGATATTGTGAGATGAGTTAGGCTCAAGTTGTCCATATTATTTTGGCCATTTGATACCTAGTTTATTTTTCTTTGTCTTTTGTTGACCCATTATTTGTATTTGACATTTGTGGTATTGTTTCAAATTCATGCCCTATTTTTAGCCCATAGTTGGCTTGTTGGCTCTATGTATTTTAGTCTTTGTGATATTATATAAAACACATATCTGACCTTTGTGGTATTGTTTCAAAGCCAAGCCTATTTTTGCCTATTATTGGCTTTCATCATAGTTGGCCCATTATTTGTAGTTTGTCATTTGTGGTATTACCCATACTCATTTCAGCCCATAATTGACTTTCATGTAAGGCTCATAGTTGACCCATTTTGACCAAAAGTTACTGATGTTCAAGAACCGTCGATGCTTCCAACTCCGGTGCTATTAATCAATTCCCTTAGCCACCACCAACTTTTCAACAAGATGCTCAGCCTCCATTGTTAATCAAAGACCAAACTTAAGTTTTAATAAGTTTCCACCTCAAGTTTGAGGGAGAATGTTAGGGTATAGCAATGTGAGACAAGTGTTGAGAAAACACTTGTCATTGGCTCACATAAATAAGTCTCTCCTAAGGTTTGTCCCACATTGAAAAACATGAAGTCCTCCTCTTTGGCTCTTATATAAGAAGATTTTTTATGTACAATTATATTTTATTCAATATAAGCAAGATGTAGCATATGGAGCTTTAATGTGTAAATGTAAGCATATTATCGACCTTAATCCTGTCTATTTCTTTCTTACTTATTTATTATTCTAGAATTATATTTTCGCATTATGATTTCTTACGGTTAGGAAATGACTCTCAATTAATGTGCACCAAGCCTTAGCAATAATTAGGAAATTAAAAATTCATAGTAGGATACGTTTGGTAAATAAAGGAATGCAAGATTGCAAGGCATGCAGCTAATGTTTGATTAAGTAGTTCATCCTCTAAATCCCACTTAATTAATCTGAGTGAGTCAGTTGATGCGAAGACCAACCAGCTGGCAAGAATACTAATCGTCTTTATTGGTTTTTGTCGGCTTCCTCAGCATTATTGATTTTAATTGTTCAACACACAATAATGACAAGGGTCCCATCACTATGAAAAAGAAAGGCCTGGCTCGACGCCTTTTTTCTTCCCAGTGGTCCCTCCACTCTAAATCATCGTTGTAAAAGGAATCACGCACGACCCAACTGCCCCTCGCCCCTCACTCCGATCCACCTTGCGAAGAAAAAAAAAAAAACTCATGGGTTTAGATCGATCTGTGCTTGTTTGCTCTCTTTTCCTCTTTATTATATATATATTTTTTATTTTTTACTAAAGCTTGTTCTAAAGCTTTGATCTGTGCTTGAAGCCTGTGCCGGACTGTGTAAGAGAGAGGCAGAGAGAGATGGAAGCAGTGCAACATTTTAGCCACGACGAGCATCCCTTGATGTTTGTGGAAAAGTTCGAAAACGATGAGGAGATTCAATTAATTGTTTGCTCAGGTTGTGATCAATCAATTTACGCTCCTGCCTACAAATGCTCTCATTGCAACTTCTTTCTTCACAAGTTATGCGCGGAGTTACCCCGTGAGATTCATCACCCTTTGCATCCAAACCATACCCTCTTTATCCGAGCGCCAGCAAGCAATTCTTGTGATGCCTGCGGTAAGAGTTGCGAAAGATGCTTCTTCTACCGTTGCAATAGATGCGATTTCGACATTGACATCGAGTGTGCTTCCGGCTGGCTAACTAATACTGAGGCGAACAAACATTTTAGCCACGAGGAGCATCCCTTGATGTTTGTGGAAGAGTTTGAAAATGATGAGGAGATTCAAGTAATTGTTTGCTCAGGTTGCGATCAATCTATTTACGCTCCTGCCTACAAATGCTCTCACTGCAACTTCTTTCTCCACAAGTCATGCGCTGAGTTACCCCGTGAGATACAACACCCTGTGCATCCAAACCACACCCTCTTTATCCGAGCGCCAGCAAGCAATTCTTGTGATGTCTGCCGCAAGGGATGTGAAAGATGCTTCTTCTACCGTTGCAATGGATGCGATTTCGACATTGACATTGAGTGTGCTTCCGTTTGGCGAGCTAAACTTGACGACGGTCACCAACATGAATTCGTCCCCATCTTTCAACACATCCACTTCACTTGTGAACTTTGTGGTGAGGATCGCAACAGCATTGCCCAGGTATGTCGCATTTGTCAACTCTTGGCTCACGCTTATTGTGCTTGGATGCCACGTAGAATCAAAATTATGGCAGATCATCACTTCCTCACTCTCATTTATTCACTTGGCCAAGTCATCAAGGAGCACGACGATCATGTCTTCTGTAATCTCTGCTATAAAAGGCTCAACCTTAAGTATGCAGGTTATTATTGCCAACAATGTGATTTCGTAGCTCACTTGAATTGCGCACGCAAAAATCGGATTGAAGCAAATGATATCATAGACTCAAGCACAGAGGGGGAGGGTATCCTCTTTAAAGAGAGTGAAGAAAGTGAGGAGCTCAAACATTGGGATCATGAGCATAACTTAATCCTCAATCGCAAAGAAGTCGGGGTTCATCATAATAAGTTATGTGAAGGTTGTATACAACTTATAATTTCCACTCCTTTTTATAGTTGTGAGCAATGCAATTACTTTCTCCATAGCGCATGTGCTAGATTGCCCTTAAAGAAGCGACTCCCAACTCACCCGTGTCTGCTTACCCTTTACCAAAGTGGATCTCAAATTGGTAACACTACACATTGTTTCGCTTGTCATCGTCGTAGCCATGGCTTCGCTTATGCATGTTCTGACTGTCAATACAATCTTGATGTTCGATGTTGTTCGATTCCAAAAACCATCGAGCACGAAGGTCACCAGCATCCCCTCTTCCTTGCTCCAACTTCAGTCCAAGAGTGCAATTCTTGTGAGGAGCGTTGGAACGCCAATAGCGTATTTGTTTGCAAGGAATGTGATTTTGCCTTGGGTTTTCAATGTGTGACACTCCCACTCAAAGTGAATTATGAACATGACCCACATCCCCTCTCACTCGCTTACGCTGTCAAAGACGATTATGAAGAATATTATTGTCTAATTTGTGAAGAAAAAAGAAATCCAAACCATTGGTTTTATTATTGTGTAAAATGCAACTTTACTGCTCATCCTCGATGCGTAGTTGGAAGGTATCCATACATTAAGTATGGAATAGATTTTACTTGGAAAAATCATCAACATCCTCTCAATTTTGTTCGAAGAACGAAGAACTCTCATCCATGTGATTTATGTGGTGAAATTTTTGATGATGATTTGGCTTTAAATTGTACACAATGCAAATTCATCATCCATCCGTGGGCTAAATGTACGGACAAATTGGTTATAAAATAACTTCTTAGCACTTATTAGAAAAATATCTTTTTGTAGTTGGTTGTACTAGAGAGAGTTTCTTGTAATTGTATAATTTATTTAATCATATACTTTGATTGGATTAAACTTTTTGATATATGTTACAAGTCTGGTGATAAGTGGACGAGTAATATTGATGATTGTCATAATGTCATTATATATTGAGTGTGGAAGAACTTTTACATAAATACAGTGACGAAGGGGGTTGAGACGGGGGCAAAAATGCCCCCCTCACCTCCCAAAAATTTTCTTTACCCCTAGTGAATTTTTTTTTTTTTTTTTGAATATCCTTGTTGTCCACCCTCAAACACTTATTAGGGGCAAATATTTTTCATAAGGATCGAGATTCACGACTCAAACCAACGATTTGTCACTATTTCAAGTGTTTTGGTAAATTAGGTCAAAGTTGTTTAGAGTTCAGACAAAGGTTATCAGACCCAAGGTTGACATTGAAGTGAAACGTATCATTTAAGCCATGACTTTACAAAACAAAAACTTTAACTACTTGCAACACACCATGTCACTTATCTGTTGGACTTTGTTTATTTATTCTTGTTAAGAATATTATGTTAGGTTATTTACTTTCTTAGGTATTCTAGGTCCACTAGGTTTGCCTTTCTTTAGTTTACTATAGTATTTACCTATCACTCATAGCCTCTGTATTCATTTGCATCATCAATATAATACAATGTAGTCCATTATATGCTTCCATTCTCTCTCTTCTTTCTCTCCTTCTTTGGCTCTCCACAATATATTTAACATGGTATCAAAGCCACTTTTTTGTGGCCTCCAATAAACGTCTTTGACGTTTCTTGGCGCTCCCTTCAACGACCTCCCTTTTTTGGTTGTCTGTGCGTCGTCAAGTGGTCATCCACTCAAAAACTCTTCCATGCCTTTACTGTAGCCTCATTTGGCAACATTTATACTAGATTCATGCTTGAAAGGCACAGATCTACAGATCTGTGGAAGATCTGCCACAATCTGCCCTCCAATGTGCCTCCATGCATCGCTACAGCCATGACAGAGCTACACACTCCACTTCAGATGATATATCAGACGCCTCCGAGTCTAGATCCGAAAAGATCTCAACAATCCAAGCTTCCACGCTCCAGCCGAAGGCTCTGCGAGTGGGCTTCAAACGCCGGAGAGTCGCACAGTGTCTAGCACGTGCACCACACACGCCAACGTCTTCTTCTCTTTCCAGTAGCCATGTGGCAGCCTCCCAACGCGCCACATGAGCCTTAGATCCACTCTCAACCCTGTACAAAATCGATTTCTAACCAGGTCATCGGGTTCGGATCTCCAACCTGGTTCAGCCGAATAGGCCAACCAGGTCAAGCTATCCAAACTGGTCCAACTTAGTCAACTCGATTCATATTATTTTGGGTCAACCATATTCAATTGTCCATGGGTTGTGGTCAAATCTTTATCCATGTAATCGGCCTAATCTAGCCAGTAAGACTCTCATCCAAGTTCAAGCCCAACATTTTGGGCCAAGCTGCCTCCATTAGCCACCAGCGACCAATGGTGGTTGACAGAGGGTGGGGATATTTGAGTATTTGAGAAATCACCCGGATCCAAGCTTTTCAACCCAATTCAACGTTAGAGGAGATGCTGCCGCCACGCTCTGCCAACTATGCACGCCCACCACCTCCGGCCACATCTTTGGCGACTTTTTTGGCAACTCTTTCGGCACAAGCAATTTTTTTGGTGAATTCAACTCTTTCTTTCCCTTTATTTTACCCAAACTCAAGCTCACACCTAGAGTTTGAGGGAGGTGTTAAGAATATTATGTTAGGTTATTTACTTCTTTAAGTATTCTAGGTCTACTATGTTTACCTTTCTTTAGTCTACTATATTACTTGCCTATCACTCATAGCATCTCTATAAATAGAGACTTATGTATTTATTCTCATCATCATTATAATACAATGTAGTCCATTATATACTTCCGCTTTCTCTCTTCTTTGGTTCTCTACAATATATTCAACAATATATTTAACAATTCTAAAGCAGCACTATTTTTTGTTAGACTATAACTCTATAATAGAGGCACAGGTTTTATAGGAAAAATTACACTTTAAGCTCTTCAAGTTTGAGGCGATTTTTAATTCGACCTTCAAGATTTCAATTTTTGCAATGCACCCCTCAAAATTCAAACATTTTTGTAATTCGACAATTTCATTAATGAAAACCATTTCGACATACTAAAAAGTGATCACGTGACTGGCGCGTGATCACTTATGTAGCTTTCTTCCTCAAAGTATCCCCCACCTCCGAATTATTGAAACCCTTTTTCTTTCTTTCTTTTCTTCAGCTTCTTCGTCTATTGCTGGCCTTTGTAATCATGAGTCTTTGCGCGCGCCATCATTGCTATGGAAAGCCTCTCTCTCTCTCTCTCTCATGTGCAGATACAAACACAAAATCAAGCTATATGAGTCTTACCCACAAAGCCACCTATTTAAAGTCTAAGAAATAAGCCTTTTTTTTTTTTTTTCATAGCTTTCTTTCATTCATTCATCTCTTTAAAAAGAAACCCACCTCTCTTTTTTCTCAAAATAAAGAAAACAAAAACAAGATGTGCATTAACTCTTCATCGATCCTACGTTGTCCCTTGCATTCTTCCTTGCGCCATCCACGGCCGCCAAAGCGACAGAACCTCCGAGTTTGACAGCTTTGCAGGTTCGACCGACGTAACATCTTAATTTCCTCCACAATTCTCTGTCTCTTCCTCTGTTTCTAACAATGAAGTGGTGTAGACTGATTTATAGGAGAAGAAGAATGCAGCGAAAGGTTGGAGCGTGAGTCACGTGATCACTTTTCCGTAAGTCAAAATGACTTTAACTGACGGAATGGTTGAATTACAAAAATGTTAAACTTTGGAAATGCATTATAAAAATTGAAACTTTACAAGTTGAATTGAAATTCGCCTCAAACTTTAGATGTAAAGTGTAATTTTAAAAAAAAATATTCTAAGCAAAGCGTAATTGTAGGAGGCTTTTACCTTTTTCTTTTTTTTTTTTTAATTTTTTTTAAAATTTTTTTATAGGTTTAGTTTTTTTTTTTTTTTTTTTTTTTTAATTTTTAGGACACACGACATTGTTATATGATGACACATGTGACGGAGTGTAACGGAAACCAATGTAGATATCAAGTTGGTCTTTTTCCATAGGTTAGGTACCATTTGTGACTGCATTGAAATCTTAGGTGAGAAAAAATAAAAAAATTGCTAACCTAAGTACTAAAAAAGTTATTAACCCTTTCACTTATAATATTTCTTCTTCCTATTCCAAGCCTTCAATAATTAAATTCAATTGCTTAACTATTTTTAATAGCCTAACAAATATGTAATCAAACTTCATATTAATTTAAATT
Organism: Carpinus viminea; assembly: GCA_013348765.1. NCBI lineage: Eukaryota > Viridiplantae > Streptophyta > Magnoliopsida > Fagales > Betulaceae > Carpinus > Carpinus viminea. The sequence goes on along the minus strand of CP054668.1, from coordinate 47,775,117 downwards.
TAAATTTACATTATTTTTGTAAATTAATTATTTATGAATATAAATTGTTGTTACATATTTTCATTATATGAAATATAGAATTGTAGTTGCTAAGATTATGGAAAACAATACTGATTCTATTGAGTTCCAATCAAATTTAAAATTAGTTTGTGTCGAGGTTTATTTAGCAAATCTGCTAATATATTCTTGCTTAAGAAAACAAAATTATGATTAACATCATAGTGATAGAGAAACCCGAAGAGCATATTTACAAAAATGACTTTGTCAACCAGTTGACACGATTTTCACAAACACAATTTGAAAAACCATGACATTAGTTTGATCCAACATAGTTCAAATATGTTATGTATTGCTTATATTGGTTTTTTTTTTTTTTTTCTTTTTTTTTCTTTGACTTTTTCACACAAGGGAAGGAGGGGAGATTCAAACTAGTAACCTCCGCTTTATGACGTGTGGTCCACATAAGTATGTTATGTATTGCTTATATTGTTATATCTACATACTAGACATTGGAAATCAAGCAATATTTCAGAAGAAATCAAGTAGCGATCTGAAAAAATTAACGGAAGATGTGACAAAATAAATTATAAGTTATATTTATATGTTTAAAACAATAATTAAAGTTTGCTAAATTATTTATTTATTGCCTTAATTATAATTATAATTTTTATTTTTTTTAAAAAAATCAATTTTATTAACTAGTTATTAAAGCAATTATCAAGTTATTATAAAAAGTATGCATGCTCATATCATACGCGTGGTCAGTTAGCTGGCATATTTCATGTTTTTAAGGAAAATATTTTTAAGTGTTTACTTACCTCATTCGCTCACTTGAGTCCTCCAACATCACGAGTCCCTACTATTGACTCATCATTATAAGCAGTACTAGAGAACTCAATGAGGTTCCATTTAACGGAAAGAGACTACTAAAACCTTTGTACACATTTATTGGGCTAAGGGGTATGCAACCCGCTTTTTGGGCAAGCACTCACTCCCTAGGGTGAGCCTTCGGCCAAGGGCTAAGGTTTGGCCAGATATCCCCTAAAATGTGTCTAGACTTTTATCTAACGCTGTGGGTTGGTATTTTCTTTCCTTGTTTCAAAATAAACACATATGCCACGAGAAAATACAACACAAAGAATCAAATAGGTGTTTAAAAGCCTTTTGAAAGCATTCTTGTTATGGAATCTTTGAAAGCCTTTTTGTTAAGAAATAGGCACATCAAAGTGCAAAACATTTTATCATGCAACTTTTAAAGAGAACATGGATGGATTGAAAACCATTCGAAATCGTTCTAAGTTTTACAAGAAAATGGTACAAGAACTTGTTATGGCATCTTTAAAGCTGGTAACATTAAGAGGATAGTAACAATAATTAGAAAAGCATGAAATAATGATTAAGAAGTCACCTTAGAAGATAACAAGAGTTCCACCTTTTGGGTCGAGGATGATGAGTTTTAGCATAATGGTTTTTTGCTCTCAAGGTTGAGGAATAGGAGCTACCTATGCATTGCATTGTGTCTGTTTGATGCAGATCTGATCTTAAACCTGATGAATAGTCATGGGTTAGCGGATGTTGTTGCATTTGTTTGGCCTGTTAGGTTGTTTGGTATGTTGGGATCTTTGATGCTTGAAACTTTAGCTTCGGCTATGATTTGCTTCAAAACTTTTTGTTCTGTTTGTAAAAGCTCTTGCTTGCGACCTTTTATCTATGAATGAGTATGAAATGTTTTCCCATTTAAGAAAGAAGATAGCAAGAGTTTGAAACCTCCTCTTTCTCCAATAACACTCACAAACCTCACAAACTCTCAAAAATCAACCAAGCAGGGTTTCTCTAGGGCAACTGGGGCTGAAATGAGGGTTGAGGGTTGAGGGTCGTATGGGGGGTGGATTTATATAGGGGGAAAAGCTGAGGGCACTGTAGGGCAAATTTTGAAAAGGTGTGAGCACTCTATACTTTCGTGTCGAGCCCTCGTGTACTATTCACAATAGGTTAAAAATGCTTTTTAGGTGTTTGATTTTGGTATTGTCCAAGAGTCTTAAAACTGGTCAACGAGTACATGTGTATTGTAGCAGCAAGTGCTCGTGTATTGTTCACCACAGGTAAAAAAGCTAAGATGTACGATTGAGTATTGCATAGTTCATGCAAGTGCTTGTGTGGTCCCCCGGGCAAGCACTTGCCTAGTAAGGGTGTTCGGAGTTTTTGCTTCTAAAATGTCTTAAAGGGTTTGTGTTATTTGCTGCTAATAAACGATCAACAGAGGCGACTTTTAGGTTGCCACTAATATTGGACGCAAATGCCAAAAAAAGTTAATATTTAGCGGTGATGGTCGCCGCTAATCAGTATCATCAGCAGCAACATCCTTTTGTATTATTAGCGGCGACAAAAGGTCGCCACAAATAAAGGGATATCTGTGGTCGCCACTAATGAGCTATCATCCGTGGTGACTTGTGAATGTCGCTGCTAATGCTTCTTAATAGCGACAACATTATTGACTCCTTATTAGCAGCAACTTGGGGGTCATCACTAATGATATGGGAATTTTTTTTTTAAAAAAAAAAAAATTAAAAACATCGTTAGCGGCAACATGGAGGTCCTCGTTATTGAGCTATCTTCAGCAGCAACTTGTGAATGTCACGGCTATTGACTCCCGATATGAGAAAAATTAAAAAGAACATTAGTGTGACTTGGAGGTTGCCGCTAATGATAGGACAAAAATTTTTAAAAAATAAAAATAAAAAAGATCATTAATAGCGACATGGCGATCGCCGCTATTGAGCTATCATCAGCGGTGACATGTTAATGTTGGCACTAATGTTCTTAATAGTGGCGACATTATTGACCCCTCATTAGCAGCGACTTGGGGGTCGCTATTAATGATATGAGAAATTTTTTTAAAAAACATATATATTGAAAAGATCATTTGCAGCAACATGGAGGTCCCAACTATTAAGCTTTCATCAATAACGACTTGTGAATGTCGCCACTATTGACCCCTCATTAGTGGCGACTTAGGCATCGCCGCTAATGATATGAGAATTTTTTTTAAAAAAAAAAAATTTACAAAGATCATTAGCGGCAACTTGGAAAATTACATGAGAAAAATTTGACCAAAAAAAAATTAAATCAAAATTTAAAAGGTCTAGGTTCCCTCAGAATTTGAAGTCTAGATTCCCTCATAACCTAAATTCTATCCCCGTTATGTATTCATGTAACAGTAAAGTGGCGTTTTTCCCCTGCTAACTTGGATTAACGGCATTTTCCTCTTCATTTCCACCATCACCTTAGCAATTAACACGATTTTTGATTTAGCAGCAAAGCAAGGGGTGGCCATCCATAGGGAGAAAATGGGGTGGCCAAACCACCCCATCTTTTAAAAAGGGAAAATGTATAATAATTTCCTGAATCAACCCTCCAAAATTAAAAACTCCCTAAGTTTTTTTTTTCGAAAAATTACTCCCTAAGTCAATCAAAATCATAATAAACTCTCTGCCGTCAAAATTTTGAATAGCCGTTAGTTTGGGTAAAAACGCACAGTTTCACCTTATTAAAATATTAATTTTTAATTTAATTTTAAAATTTAAATCTTAAAAAATAATAAAAAAATGACAAGGGTGGCCGAACCACCTCATTTTGCTTGGGGATTGTTCGGCCACCCTCTAGGGCCAAACCCTCAAATTTGTTTTTGAGGGTTTAGCCTTAAGGGGTGGCCAAACCACCCCCTGACCAACCGTATGGGGGTAGCCAAACCACCCCCATGGGTCAAGGCCATAAATGTTGTCAAATTTTTGTTAGCCAAAAGCAGTGGATAGAACGAGTAATGCTACAAGTTCTTCTTGTGTCACTCTTGTGTCCCTACAAAAATGATGTGGCTCTTAAATCACTATTGAGCTTGTGATTGATTTGTTAGATTATATCTAGTGTTATCCCACATTGGTTATGTATATATATTGTTTGTATTATTAGCCTATATAAATAGGCATCTTCTGTATATTATACGTATGATTCAATATACAACCTTTCTCTCAACATGGTATCAGAGCACAGGTTCTAGATCATCTTAAATTTTTTTCTGCATCTTATTTTCTTTCCGGCGCCACTAGTGTTCTCCGGCGAATATCTCGCTCTGTCCTTTTTGGTTCTCTTTCTTCCTCTTCTGGTTTTCAGCAACTCGATATACCGCTAGAAACCTCGGAAGGCGATCGTTGCAAAGTCGTCGCACACAGCCTCATTGGAGTTTTCACGCGCTGCTTGAAGACCGGGTCATTTTGCCACCACCGCTCTACCACAAGTCGCCACGGTGGTCCATTCAGCTTGATTCGGCCACAATTCGATAGATCAAGCTCCGGTGGTTCCAAAACAGTAAGCAGATCCTCCATTCTCTGTCGCATGTGCTGTCACACGCCGTTTAAAGATCCATGCATGAATTTCATGCACCTTCCGCCGATCATTCTCTTGAGGTCTTGAGCCACGCCGGTGCCCCATCGTTGACCGTTGACTTTTTTGTTTAGGCTAGAGTTGACCAGGTGCTTTCTTCTCTCTTTTTTCATCCTGATTTCATATTTGTGGTATGTTTTTGCATTTGAGTCTCCTAGATGGCGCAAAATGAGATTCTTCATCATGTTCAGATTGTATTGGATGGCACAAATTATATGGTGTGCTCTCAATCTATGCTTAGCTTTCTTAAAGGCCCCAAGCTTTGGCTTTATATGACTTGGGAGGTCAAAAAGCCAGTCAAAGGGGCTTCTGAATCAGATGAAGCTTTGACCACTCGTCTTATTGATTGGGATAGCAAGCATCATCAGATTCTTATGTGGTTCCATAACACTACTATCCCATCTATTTATGCGCTCTGTGGCAGCTTTGATGAAGCAAAGGGTGCTTGGGATATGCTTGCTTCTCGTTATTCTTCTGTGGATGGTGCTCATGAGTATCAGCTTCAATTTGAGCTTTTCCATCTAAGGCAAGAACCTAGTCAGACTATAAATGATTTTCTTGCTCGCATGCAATTCTTGTGGAACCAAATTGATGTTTTTGATCCTATTTAGAAGGATCCCACTGATGCTGAGGTGTATGTTACACGTAGAGATCAACATCGCCTTCACCAATTTTTGATGGCCTTGCGTGATGATTTTGAGCCTGTTGTGTGCAGCTTTTAGATTGTTCTCCCTTTCCCACTTTGGACACTACCATCTTTGAATTTATCCATGTCGAGAATAGATCGTAGACTATGCGCTCTCAGCATAGTCATACAGTGTTGGTTGCACCATCATCTGGTTCTTCATTATTTCAGCAAGAACATTATGATAGGTCAGATACTCCTCGACTCCCTCCTAAGTCTCGAGATAATAATTATTGTCGCTATTGTCGACATCGAGGGCACACTATTGACAAGTGTTGGCGTAAGGGAAGATCTAATGCACCCACAACAATAGTTGCTCATATTGAGAGTGGTTCATCTCTAGTTGCTCCCTCTTCAGTTACTTCCTCTGGCCAGGCATCAGGATCTAATGTCACCTTATCTGCAGCTGACTTCGAGCCAATCGTTAACCAGGTCGTTCTGTCTCGTTCTGGTAATGCATCTTCCTTTGTCCTCTCAGTCTTACTAGGTACCTTTTCTCCTTGGCTCTTTGACTCTACTTGTTGCAATCACATGACACCTCACCCTACTTCCTTTACCATATCTGCACCTTTATCTCACTCCTCATTGATTCACACAGCCAATGGCTCCACTATGAATGTTAAAAATATAGGCACTATCAGTACACCTTCCCTTTCTCTTCCATAAGTTTTTCATGTGCCTGAATTGTCCTTTAATCTCATATCTGTTGGCCAACTGTGTGAACTTGGATATAGACTTGTTTTTTACTTTTCTGGTGTACATGTGCAAGATCCTCACACGAGTCAGACCCTTGGGATCAGGAGTAGAATTGAGTGTATGTTTGAACTCTCATCCATACGCATCCCCACCACAAGCATCTCTGTCGTTGCCTCCTCGTCATCACCATTTCTCGCACTTTGGCATTCGTGTCTTGGTCATGCATCTGCATCTTGCGTTCAGCTTTTAGTGTTAAAGGGTTTGTTAGGTTCAGTGTCCAATAGTCCTTTTGATTGTATTTCATGTCAACTTGGGAAACAACTGGCTTTGCCTTTTAATAATAGTGAGTCTCATGCTACTCCTTCTTTTGATTTAATTCATTCTAATGTTTGGGGACCTTCTCCTGTTGCTAGAATGAGTGATTCACGTTATTTTGTTATTTTTGTTGATGATTTTTCTCGTTACACTTGGGTATTTTTAATGAAATCTTGTTTTGAATTATTGGATATTTATTGCACTTTTGCAAAAATGATTGAAACCCAATTTTCAAAACCCATCAAAGCTTTTTGTTCTGATAATGTTTTAGAATATACTCAACATAATTTTCAAACCATTTTCAAGCATTATGGCATTGTTTCTCACTTGTCTTGTCCAGGTACCTCACAACAAAATGGTTGCACTAAACGCAAACTTAGGCACATTTTAGACACTATCCGTGCTTTGCTTTTTTCCACGTCTCTTCCTACCTTGTTTTGGGGTGAAGCTACTCTCACGACTGTCTACATAATCAATAGGTTGCCCACCCCTATCTTTGATAATTGCACTCCTCACGAGAGCTTGTTTAGCTCTATCCCCTTATATCATCATCTTCGTGTTTTTTGCTCTACATGTTTCGTTTTACTCCAATCTCATGAGCGCACCAAACTCGAGCCTCGCTCTAGGTTGTGCTACTTTCTTGGGTATGGTGTGGAACAAAAGGCTACCGATGTTATGATCCTGTCTCTCTCATCTTTGCATCTCCCGTCATGTAGTTTTTGGGAGCATCGTTATTCCATGAGTGGCAAATTCAAATATGCCATCCTTCCTCCCTTTACTAACCTTATTGAGATTCCTCTTTCTCCAACTCCTATTAGCAATGTCTTGCAAGAGTCTACCTTGCTCGAACAACAGTCCTTTGATGCTCTCGACACCACTCCATTCGCGTCCCCAAGTTCTATTCCATTTGAGGATCCAATCTGAACTCCACCACTTGACCTTCGCCGATCAACCCGAGTAAGATTCCTCCCATCCCATTTACAAGACTTTCATTGCTTTCATGCCTTAGCTACCTTGCATGAGCCTCACTCCTTTCGTGAGGCCTCCATTAACCCTCTTTGCCAGGCTACGATGAAAGAGGAACTTGATGCTTTACAGAAGAACAATACATGAGATCTGGCTAACTTGCCTCCTAGAAAGTCTGTGGTTGGGTGTAAGTGGGTTCACAAAATCAAGACTTGTTTTGATGGTACTATTGACAAGTACAAGGCTCGACTTGTGGCCGAGGCTTTACTCGTGGAATACGTGTGGATTATAAGGAGACTTTTGCTCCATTGCTCGCCTCACTTCTATGCGTGCTTTATTGGTCACTTTGTTAGATGGATGTCAAGAATGCCTTTTTTTAATGGTGATTTAAGTGAAAAAGTCTATATGCAGCCACCTCTTGGGTTATCTCATCCTACAAATAAGGTTTGTCGTCTCCGTCGAGCTCTATATGGACTTAAGCAAGCTCCTCGAGCATGGTTTGCTAAGTTTAGCGCTACTACCTCTCACCTTGGCTACTCCATCAGCTCATATGATTCAGCCTTGTTTATTTGCCGCACAAACCAGAGTATTATACTTCTTCTACTATATGTTGATGACATGATCATCACTAGAGATGATATCACTGGTATTCAAGAACTTAAACAGTTCCTCAGTCAGCACTTTGAGATGAAAGATCTTGGCTTTGATGAGTACCAAAGAGTGTTTATTTGGACTCCTTAATTTATATTTGTTAAGCTCTTAGCTTTGTTAATTTCTAATGTTTAGTTTAGTTTTAATGTTTTATTGTGTTGCAGGTCATTGGCATTGAAATGTAGTTTAAAGGGTGGAATTGGCCAAAATGAGGATCTGGTCCCTGCCAATGCGCTTGAACACACTAGGTGCGATTGAGCCTAGCAAACAAGATCAAGCCCACCTGCATATGAGTGCACAGATCCAAATTCAAGCACAACTGCACTCAAGCGCAAGCCCTGTGATTGAGCGCACTCCACATCAGCTTGGTGCCCTAGCTCCATCGCATTCGTGCATGTGCCATGGGATTCTTGAGTGGTTACATGTGCTCGAGCACTCTACCTGAGATTGAGCGCACATAGGCATGCGCTCAAGCGCACCCATATGACCTGACATCACATTAGTTTTTCCTACAAATAGAACCTCTTGTATATTTTTGTAAACTATGTTTTGGAGGTGCCCTTGAGCCTAGAAATCTCTCTATTTTTCATTGTAAAGCCTCCAAATCATCATTTAATTATTTAATGCTTAGTTTTGTTTTATATTTGTCTTTCTTTAGCATGAGAGCTAAATCTTCAATTAAGGTTGAAGATGAAGCCTCACTATGGATTTATTTACATGTTTTCATAATTAGTTTGTACTTTAATTCGTCTTTTAATGTCATGAATGTTCGTTTCAATTCAATTTTGTGAGAAGATTTTGATTGATTGTACCGTAATTGGATATTCATTGTATTTTGTCCGATTGATACATTTCATCTTTTGATTTACTTTATCTATCCATTGTCTTTTGTGTTAAGCATGGATATCATTGGATTCTTTGAACTAAATTGGATATGTTTTATGTTTTGTCAAAATGATGGATTATTTGAATCTTTCAATAGGCACAATAGAACATTCATAGGGCCTAATGGGTGCATGAACTAGCGTGCACTAGAACATGCATTGTTTTTAATCGATAGACAAATGTATAAATTAAGTATGATAATATATGTATTTTAATGTGGTGAGGTGGATTCTACGACCTTAGTATTTTTATTTATTTGTTTTTATAGCATTTAGATTAGTTTACATTTTATGCACGCCATATGTTCGATATTTGGAACTAGGTTAAGATAGAGTTAGTTTAGGCATGAAATTAGTTTTTCACAAATGCGATTCCTTATGGATTCAATCTTGTACTTTTGCAACGTTACACTACACACAACTCGTGCTATTATGAGTACATTAAATTTGTACACCAAATTTTAGCATCATTGCTGGGGAATCATTTGTTTTGTATAAATTAATTTTATGTTTCTACTAGTTATTTTATTTCATTTTTTATTTGTTTCTGTGTTTTTGTAGAAAAAAAAATTGTGTTTGTTGGATGTTTTTGGTGTTTGTTGGTTTCTAATCACTCGAGTGTTACTTACACTTGAGCGGCACTCTGCCGATAGATTGCTTTTGAGGCACTTACCATTATTGATAGAAGGTTGCATGTGCGTGCAATTGATTGCACCGCTGCAATCGTGTATTAGCGCATCGTTTTATTTTTAGACCTAGAAGACGCCGACAACTGACGCCAACAATGGGCTTGTGTGTGATTGATCGCACCTTTGATACATCAAGCGCACTTGCAGGACACTTTTCACATTTACGCCGATCAATGGTACATGCGCCGAGTGCATCTCCGCAATCAACTCCAACAAATTCGAGTAGCTAAGTATTAATTTTTTTTTTTTTTTGTTATTTATCTTATTTTTGTTTATTTGTTTATTTTAATTTTCTTTTATATTTTAGTTTTTGTTTGTTTATTTTATTTTTGTTAAATGGTTATTGTTTCATGTGGGAATTTGCATGCTAAATAGTTTGGGTGAAGCATGAGTCTTCCGTTCAATAATTTTAATGTTTCTCCTATTTGTAGGACACCAAATCCTATCAACTATCCTAAAAATTTGCACCCATATGAACCGTATTTATGCTATTCTGGCCCTCATTATAGTTTAGGTGATTGTCCACAATGGGGACAATTATCCAATTTTTCATATGGGCAAATAAACACCAACTTTTCCGGCCAGGGGTTTGAATCACATTCTAATTCTTACACCTCAAACCGGAATAACTATTTTGATGTCTCGTGGTATGCTCATTCCATGAGAAATTTTGCTCCCCAATCTTATGAACTGCACCATCCTGAATATCCGCAGTCCGATAATTTATCTTCCAATTCTTCATCATACTACTATCCTCCTAAACAATCTTCGTTGGAAGAAACTCTCAAGGAATTCATGCAACTAACGGGCCAATCCTTGCAAGAAATCACAAATGCCACTGTGGCGAACATTGAAACAATTGCAAGGTTGGAAGGACAGCTCGATTATCTAGTTGCTGAATTCAATAGAATTAAGGAAGAGGAACTTCAAAATCAGGAGATGGCGAAAGGGCAGTACATGATTGATGAGGATTGCCCCAACAATCCTCATCATGAGTATGTCCAAGCCACCACCACACGTGGGAATGAGGAAATTGTTGATGATACTGTAAGTGAGTTAAGCTTAGAGGGCCCTGAGGTGGAATGTTTTACTCAAGATGGAGATGATCTAAACTTAGACAAGTTCCTTGAGCAAGTGATGTACAAATTTAATTGTACTCGCCAATTGCACGAGTCGATTGTAGTAATGTGGTACATGCAAAGTGAGTCGAACCCGAGAATCGTGTTTGTCAAAACCAATTTAAATGCCTAAATTAAATAATATCTTAACCTAGTCCCAATTTCGAACACGTGGCGTGCATAAAATAAAACTAAGCTAAAAAGCGATAAAATAAAGAAATAAAGGCGTGCAGAAAATAAACTAAATTAAAAAGCAGTAAAAATAAAGAAATAAAATAACTAAAGTCCCTAATTCACCTCACAATAAATTAATCTACATATAAATATGTTTAGCTCATATGTATTAAACATTTATGCTACAAGGCATATTACGGCGTTAACACATTGTTCATATTTTCCGTCTATCGATAAGCACATATGTATATCCTATTGTTGCTACACAATCTTGTCGATCTATCCGAGGCAAACACGTTACAAGAGGTCACAACGGATAATGGTCCGAAGGCGAATATCCGATGTATCTCGGTTGCAACAATAGTCGACGTTCAACGATTGGCAAACAACAATCAATACACTTTTGTCACTAAAATGCATTGAAGCGAATAGACATAAATTAAATGACAGAATAATCTGAACTAAACATAAATATAAATAAATAAATTCAAGTGAAGGGACTAAGAGACTAATTAAGCGTAAAATAAAACATAAAATAAATAAATGACAATTTAGAGGGTTTACGATGATAAATAGGGAGGTTTTTGGCCTCCAAGGCACCTCAACGTAAAGAATAAGAAAATACACAAGGTCCTATTTATAGGCGGAGGACCGAGTGCGTTGACGCACTACCTGCGTTCGAGCACCAGTTATTTGTGGTGACGCAGGCGTGCGATCGCAAATAGCTTCTTTGTGGCGGCTAGGGCTGACTAGGCGTGCGTTCGAGCGAGGTCCCTTGCGTTGACGCAGATAACCGTTAGGCGGCTGGGCATCGTTGACCACCCTCATGCGTGCGGCGTGAGTGCGTTGAGCGCACTCAAGTGCGTTCGACGCGACTTCTTCACTTGGTGCATTTGCCTTTTGCTAGCCATGATTTAATGCAATGTCCTGCACAACACAAAATACTAAAAACACTACAAATGATTAAATATTAACAATGCTAAAGGCCTAACGAATATAAATTAAGGGGTCCAAATAAGCACTTTTAGGCACCGATCAGCAAGCTAAGACCTTTAATGAGCCAAGACTTGAGGATCCTTTGGAAGAGAGCTTTGCTCAGTTTGAATGTGATCTAGACCTTGATATGATACGTAAGCAAGCATAAGCCTTATTGGATCCCACTTCTGGAATGTGAATTGAGAAGGGGTAAACCGTTGGGACATCATTCCCTAACCCATTTCCATCAGCAGCTGAGCCACTCATTATTGAGAACAACAAGGTGGAAGAAAATGAGGTGCAAATTGAGCCCCCACCAAATTTTTCCGATGACAAGGAAGTGAGTACTAAAGCTCATTCCTTTGTCACAATTCCTCTCGAGACACAACATGAACTACTAGCTTCACATTTTCAATGTCTCAAAGAGCCATCTTATGTAGAGATCTTCAAGGAATCATGCACACAAGATCACAAATCTAGGAACCGTGTTCCTAAGTGGATCCTTCGAAGCAAGCAACTAGGCTATATAAGATGGGGAAACATCATTCCAAAGAGATATCAAATTATTAAGAAGAAATGATGAAAGGGATTGGTTGGACACTCAAATGAATGGGGAAGGTGCAGTATTTTTTTTTTAATTTTCCACACTTTATTTTTGAGTCATTTTCTTGTTATCATTTTATTTCTTGTCATTTCATTTCATTTCATTTTGTTTCTAACAGCAATTAACCTTTTGATGTCTGTACCTGTAAGAAAAGATTATTATTAGTTTTTGACAGGTGTTTTGGTGCTCAAGTTCGGGGGACGCCTTGGCATTTGCACACTCCAGTTTCTCATCCCACTGTATTGTATTTCTTGTCACATTAGGGACAATGTGTCATTTAAGTTTGGGGGTGTGGACAAACACTGTCTTTTTGTTTGTTTATTTGCTTGTTTTGTTTGTTTTGTGTATATATATATATATTTTTCTATGTTGTTGTTTGGGTATAACTTACATTATAATTGTGAATTGTGTGTCATTGGTGTGTTTAATTTGTTTGAACATTGCATATCATTAGAAATCTCGGTTTTTGATTCATTGTTTGATTGATATTTCACATACACATTAGCATTCAGATCTGTGAGGTATGAGATTTGACTTTGAAATATATTTCTTGATATTTTTAGGTTTTTGTGATATGATGATGAAAACCTTGGCTGTAAATAAAAAGGGAAAAATACGTTTTAGCCCCTTCATCTAACACCCGTTTACGTTTTAGCCCCTTAAATTATCAAAAGTTATTAAATGGCCCCCTCAACTACCAAACAGTTACGTTTTAGCCCCTTCCGTTAGTTTTTGCCGTCAAAGTGGATGGAAGCATCCAAACTACGTCGTTTTGAGATTACAAGTTACAAAAATACCCTCAAGTGAAAAAAAAACATATGAAAACATTACCCAAAACGGCGCCGTTTTGGCTAATGTTTAGGGCTCCCCGGTGCGTTCCAATGATCTCCATCTTCCCCACTGGAAAAAAGAAGGCAGAGAAATGGTAAAGACAGATGCTCAGTACGTAGCTGCAATTGTCCACACACACAGAGATGTCCCGTGGCGACGAAAATGTCCAACAAACTGCAAACCCAAAACCAAACCTCCCATGGAAGCTGAAGCTCTTCGAGGGAGCATTTTCGTGGATCCTCAACGCTTCATTCCGCTTCAACGTGAGCGTCAACCGTCGCCCTGAACTTCATCGAATTCAAAGTCCCACCCTCTCCTAATCCCCCTCATGGCGTTGCTTCCTCCTACACCACCGTTGACTCTTCTCGCAACCTCTGGTTTCGCCTCACCCACCGGCGCACCCAAACGACGCCTTCCGCATGCCTGCCATCGTGTTCTTCCACGGTGGCGGCTTGCCTCAACGCCAACTCGCTTTGGTGGACAAACAGCGCTACCGCCCGAGAACTCCGCTCCATCATCGCCTCCGCCAACTATCAATCACGCCGAGCATCGGTTCCCATGCCAAGACAAAGACGGGTTCGACTGTTGAGATTCATCGACGAAATGGACGGACGCGATCCGCCGCCAATGCCGATCTTAGCCGCCGCTTAGCTAGAGAGTGCCGAGGGAACTTGGCCCTGTAGCGGTCGAGCGTGAGTACGGGTTCAAGAGGGTGCTCATATACAACCATTTTCGAGGGGAGGAGCGGGTCGAGTTCGAGATTCGATTTTAATCAAATAAAGCGTGTGATTCTAAGTCCAGGTTTTAAATAAATTCGATTTGTCTTTATATTATATTAAAACAAGAAAGATATATTGGGATTTTATCTTTAAACGAATCACGTGAACAAAACAGTATGGATATGACCGTTTCTTTAAAGATGATCCAGGTTTTGGTAATACGACGTGGAACAATGACAAGAAATGCATGAAAAGCTGCTGCTGTGTCAAATGCCCATAATCGCCACGTCAAGAGAAACACGAACATGTATCGCGAGATCTTTTTGCCACGTCAATTGCCCCGGAATGCCACATGTAGGCGCCTCAAAGTTTCATGTGCCATTTGGCAACGTACGAGGCCGAGGGAGATGTATTTAAATTTTAAAGGAAGCAATTAAGGCGCGAAAAATGAAGAAGATAGGCACGTAGCAAAGAATTTGCAGTGTGAAAATGGTAGATACACGTGGACGAGGAGACGTAAGTTGCGACGCGGCCGCTACTTTGTTCCATGCCTCGTGGGGAAACTTGCAGGTCATTCACTAGCTCGATCGGTGTTCAATCGTTTATTAATTGAGTAATAATGATTAAATTTATATTCTTTTATATATATATAATATAAAAAGAATAAATACATGATATATATCTGTGTAATTAATGTGATGATTCTAAGTCTAGGTGCACGAGCACGGGCGTGACGGCGAGCGGAGCAGAGCACAAAACATGCGGCTGCGGGGAGCACTACGGGTACAACCCATGCACGTGTCCTAATCATGTGAGTGGGAGTACTACCAGCAGGAGTTCCTACCAATGCGGTGTTTCCTGCACGTATGACTATTTTCTTTCTTTTCCGGTGCTAGTATTAGTCCCCTGGCCCGATTCTAAGTCTGGACTGGACGGACTGCTCGAAAGCTTTTGCGGGCCGGTCGGTTAGGGACCACCTGGGAGCGAATGTGTTCGGGTCGAATGCGGATGAAATCTGTAGCGTGAGGTTCCCGGCTACGCTTATTTTCCTTGGAGGGTTCGACTTGTTGTGGGATTGGGACATGAGGTACTCTGGATAGTAAAGCTCAAACCCACCTCCACTGTCTTTGCCATTTCTCTGGCTTCTTATTCCAGTGGAGAAGATGGAGATCATTGGAATGCACCGAGGAGCCCTAAACATTAGCCAAAACGGCGCCGTTTAGGGTAATGTTTTCATATGTTTATTTTTTTTCCACTTGAAGGTATTTTGGTAACTTGTAATCTCAAAACGACGTAGTTTGGATGCTTCCATCTACTTTGACGGCAAAAACTAACGAAGGTGGCTAAAACGTAACTGTTTGGTAGTTGAGGGGGCCATTTAACAACTTTTGATAATTTAGGGGGCTAAAACGTAAACAGGTGTTAGTTAAGGGGGCTAAAACGTATTTTCCCCAAATAAAAATATATATATATATAAAAAATCATCATAAGTTGAACTTTTCATTGAGTAACCGGACCTCTTGCCTCACCAAGCATTGAGTATTTGCGTAAAAAAGATGAAAAATTCTAGTTAAGTGATTGTATGGCTAGTTAGGTTTTGTAACTCTTTTTTACTTAAGTAATTAAGCCATTAGAGATGTCTCTACATCTAGTGCCTTAAAATCGCCTAGTTTGGAAGTCACTGGCCCAACACTCGTTACATAGGTCATTTAGAAGCTTAAAGGAGTCAAGCATTGCATAGCTTACACAAAAAAGTTGCATCTTTCGATTCAAGCCTTGGTTGCATTTAACACATTGTTTTCCTATGAATTTTGGGATTCACCTCTTTGAAGAATAATTAATATCCCATGATCTTGTGTTAGTTCACTTTGCACTTTATGGAATATGTGTTGTCTCAATTTTTCAACCATGAGTGAAATGATGTTTGGATGCCTGAATGATGTGGTTTGTATGTTCGACTTGTTAAATTTGCTAATAAAGTATGAACCATATGTTGAAGTGAAGGGCTTTGTCTATCAATAACGTAGTACCAATAACTTTTTTGTGGGTATCATTTCTAGAAAATCCTCACAAAACTTCACTCGTCCTCTAGGGAATTCCTAAAGATTTAAAAGGCTTGTTACATATGTTAAATGCAATTGTTTCTCCCACAAAAGCGGACCTATGTTTTTGTTTTAATTGTGTTTTTTATTTTTGTTTTGCTAAGGGACTAGCATAATGTAAGTTTGGAGGTATTTAATGAGTGTCAAATAGTGTTTATTTGGACCTTTTAATTTATGTTTGTTAAGTTCTTAGCTTTGTTAATTTCTAATGTTTAGTTTAGTTTTAGTGTTTTATTGTGTTGTAGGTAGTTGGCATCAAAATGTGGTTTAAAGGGTGGAATTGGCCAAAATAAGGATCTAATCCCTACCAGTGCGCTCGAGCCTAGCAAACAAGATCGAGCTTGCAGAGCCAAATTCAAGCGCAAGCTCTGCGATCGAGCGCACTCCACATTAACCTGTTGCCCTAGCTCCATCACATTCGTGCCTGCGCCGTAGGATTCTTAAGCGGTTACATGCGCTCGAGCGCACTACCTAAGATCGAACACACATAGGCATGCGTTCAAGCGCACATAGGCATACACTCGAGCGCACTGCGTGCAATTGAGTGCACCCACATGACCTGGCAGCACATTGGTTTTCCTTATAAATAGAACCTCTTGCATATTTTTGTAACCTACATTTTGGAGGCGTCCTTAAGGCCAGAAACCTCTATGTTTTTCACTATAAAACCTTTAAATTGTCATTTAATTATTTAATGCTTAGTTTTATTTTATATTTGTCTCTCTTTAGTATGAGAGGCTAAATCTTCAACTAAGGTTGAAGATGAAGCCTCACAATGGATTTATTTACATGTTTTTATAATTAGTTTATATTTTAATTCGTCTTTTAACATCATGGATGTTCGTTTCAATTCAATTTCGTGAGAAGATTGTGATTGATTGTACCGTAGTTGGATATTCATTGTATTTTGTCTGATGGATACATTTCATCTTTTGATTTATTTTATTTATCAATTGTCTTTTGTGTTAAGCATGGATACATTGGATCCTTTGAACTAAATTGGATATATTTTGTCTTTTGAGAAGAGGATGGATTCTTTGAATCTTTTAATAGGCACAATAGAATATTTATAGGGCTTAACGAGTGCATGAACTAACGTGATACTAGAACATACCTTGTTTTTAATCAATAGACAAATGTATACATTAAGCATGATAATATGTGTATTTTAATGTAGTGAGGTGGATTTTAAGACCTTAGTATTTTTATTTATTTGTTTTTATAGCATTTAGATTAGTTTACATTTTATGAACGCCATATGTTTGATATTTGGAACTAGGTTAAGATAGAGTTAGTTTAGGCATAGAATTAGTTTTTCACAAATGCGATTCCCTATGGATTAGATCTCGTACTTTCGCAACACTACACTGTACACGACTCGTGCTATTGCGAGTACATCAAATTTGTACATCAGGCCCTCTCAGTTATTTTCTTGGTCTTGAGATCTCTTCTTCTTCTGATGGTTATTATTTGACACAGGGCAAGTATATCTCTAATCTACTTTCCTGGGCCAATCTCATAGACAGTAAGATTGTCGACACACCGACTAAGCTTAATACTCGTCTCACTCCTGATGATGGCAAGCATCTTCGTGATTTTACCTTATATCGGCATTTAGTTGGCAGTTTTGTCTACCTTACTGTCACTTGGTGGTCGTACCAAAAATAGTACTCGCCAATTGCACGAGTCGATTGCAGTAATGTGGCTGTGCAAGTGCGAGGTCGAACCCACAGAGAATCGGCTTTGTCGAAAACTAACTTTTAAAATCCCTAAACTAATAAAATCTTAACCTAGTTCCGATTTCAAACATGTATGTGCATAAAATAAAACTAAGCTAAAAGCAATAAAATAAAGAAATAAAATAACTACAGTCTCTAATCCACCTCACAATGAATTAATCTAAAATATAAACATGCTTAGCTCATATTCATTAACAGTTATGCTACAAGGCATACTTTGAGCGTTAACGCATTGTTCATATTTTCGTCTATCGATAAGCACATATGTATATCCTATTGTTGCTACACAATCTTGTCGGACTAACCGAGGCAAACAACTGTTACAAGAGGTCAGCGGATAATGGTCCAAGACGAATATCCGATGTATCTCCGGTTTCAACGATAGTCGACGTTTGGCGATTGGCAAACAACAATCAATACACTTTTGTCACTAAAATGCATTGAAACGAATAGACATAAATTAAATGATAGAATAATACGAACTAAACACAAATATATATAAACAAATTAAAGCGAAGGAAAAAGAGACTAATTAAAAGTAAAATTAAACATAAATTAAATAAATGACAATTTAGGAGGGATTTACAATGAAAAACAGAGGGCTTGGGCCCTAGAGGCACCTCCCAAAACGTGCTCAACAAATGAATGCACGGGGTCTATTTATAGGTCGTGGCGAGACAACGAGTGCGTTGGAACGCACTACCGATTGATTCACACCGATTATTTGTGGTGTTGTGGTCGAGGATGCAAGTTTGACCGCAAATAATCGCTGCTTGAGGCTAGATGACATGGGCGTCACGTTCGACCGCGAGCACCTGCGTTGCATATAGCTAGGGCCGGCTGCTACACGTGCGACCATGCTTTTTGCATGGTCGTTAAGTCCTTTCTTGCCCTTGCTAGCCATGATTTAATGTAATGTCCTGCACAACACAAAATACTAAAAACACTAAAAAGATTAAATATTAACAATGCTAAAGGCCTAATATAAATTAAGGGGTCCAAACAAGCACTTTTAGGCACCGATCAAATACCCCAAACTTACATTTGCTAGTCTCTTAGCAAAACAAAATGAAAACAAAATAAAAACATAAGTCCGCTTTGGGAGAAACGATTGCATTGAGCGTATGCAACAAGCCTTTTAAACCTCTAGGAATTCCTAGAGGACGAGTGAAGTCTCGTGAGGTTTTTCAGAATGATACCCACAAACATCTGTGCACACATTTTATTCTCAATCATAAAAAATATATCGATCATGGTTTAAATTCAAAAGCAAGTTTAATCACACAAACACTATCTTCACAAATTTGAATTAACAATCAAGATACAAACATGGCATTATGAGATCCAATAATCAATTCTAGTGAAAGTGAGATTAGCACAAAAATATGGGATTTCAAAACCAATCATTAGTCGTGTATGCTTCGACACTCAAAGTTCATTGGTCAACACATCAAAAATAACAACCAAGGTTCATCAAAACCTTTTTTTTTTTTTTTTTGGTTCTAGGGCATTAGGCGAAACACCCCTAAGGACCTACTAACTCGAGTCAAAAGGCTACGAAGCTTTGCTAACACATCTAACTTCACACTTTTTTTTTTTATGCTTAATGAGGCAAGAGATCCGGTTACTCGGTGGAAAGCTCAAAATGATCCTTTTTTTTTTTTTTTTTTGGAACTACGGTTATCTCTCTAAATGGTTTTCCAACTGCATTCAAGCTTACAAAACTAACAAAACCAAAACCAGATTTTATCCCACAAATTACGTGCCAATTGTGCTCGTGAATCTCAAATTGAACTACAATATCTCATTATGCCATGAAAGTAACATAACTGAAAATCCCTTAATCAATGTGATCATATGTTCGTCAAATTAAACACACCAATGAAAATAAACCATAACTATCATAAAATGCATAATTTAAAAACAAAATGTGCACACAATGATAAAATACCCCAAACTCAAAATCACACCGCCCACGTGTTGATATAGAAAATAAAAACAAAGTGCAAGGAGTGTAAAAATAAACCAAGACGCTGCGTCACGGGTCTTTGGTGGCTGCAGAAGGTCCCATTGGAGGCAATCTCCATGATGGCTCGGAACATCTCCTAGACCTCAAGTGCATCTAACATCCCTCAGAATCTGCAAAATGAAATCGTCGTCCACGATGGGATCGTATGTCCACGAGGGTGTCCTGGAAGTGCAACAAAGTGGCGTCAGCGTGATACACTCCTCATCCTCCTCTAGCTGCTCCTCCTCGTACTCCGACCGCTCCTCCGCCGCTCCTTAGGCTGTCCTCGCGCTCAAAAGCCATCTCATGCTCGCCTACCAACTCGAATGTCCATGGGCTCTGGCTAGGCCGGTGGGGCTCGCTCACAGGCATGGGGATTGATCCCCATCTTTCTCGTAATGTGTGATGAGAAAGGGAAAGGCAATCCCACGCCTTCGTGCTACCGATGATGTACTCCCTCACAGCAATTTCTGGATCCGACGCCGGATAATCTCGAATAGAACACCGAATCCTCTCGTGGAGTGAGTAGAGGGCACCAGAAATAGGTCCCGCCTTATGTCTTGTGTCCCAATGGACACACATTACAGACAAAGACCATGTCAATAAAGAGAAGATTCCGAGGAATCTTCGCCTTGGTCACGCATTCACGGTCATCGCAGCGTGCGCCTCACACATATCGGAAACGATATCCTTGAGTGTAAGCATGGAGGGCACTCAATCCATGGGGTGTCTGACTCAGTGCTCATGGCTGCATTTCAACACAACCGCTATATCTCCAATGGTCACCTCCACTTCTCTCCGTCAATGGAGGAGAAAAATCCTACTGTCACCGTCAATCCTCAGATGAGTGTAAAACTCTCTAACCAGCCGCTCATATGCAATGGAGGTGACGGTTTGAAAAGCTTTTCAAACCCCCGCGCTTCAAATCATGAGCCCAACTTAGCTCATTGTTGGAGAACACCTTTTTTACGGCAAAAGTGTTCTCCAACAAGAGCTTGCGGCTCTCCATTGATGGCCTGGCTGTACTAGCATGGGACCCCGAAGACCGGGACGACGAACCTCGGCCTCTAGGCATGATGAAGGTTCGTTGGGGACTTTCGTCGAGCACCTGGTGTGCGCCCCAAAAATAAAGGGTTTAAGAACCCTTTTGAAAAATGCCCAACCCCCTGCAAAAAACCAACACAGAATCAAAGGGGCACAATCCAAGAGTGGATTTGTGCCCTTTGATTTGAACAAAAAGTGAAAAAAATGGGGGATTTTCGGAGAATTTGGGTTTCAGATGGGTTGGGGACAAAATGGGAAATTTGGGGATTTGGGTGGCCGGCAGTGAGTGATAATGGCCGGAGAGAGGCCGGTGGGACAGGGGTGGTGGGTTTGTAATGGGTGGCGGTAGGGTTGGGTTTATTTTGGATTTAGGGAGGAGAGGGCCGGAGGTGGGTTTTGGGAGGTGTACGGCTGAATGGGAAAATAGGAAAATGGGGAAGAAGCGTGACCTAAAAGCTGGTCACAAAGACTGAAACGAGCACGTCGAACGCATCATGAGTACGCTTGACCGCATTGTGCAGTGCGGCAGTGTGGCGGATAATGCCGAACTTACATAAGCAAGTTCAACGCACGTGTAGTGTAATGTGTGAGTGCAGGGTGTTGGTCGAACTTCACCAAGGCAAAAGTCGAACGCGCTTAGTGGACGCTCAACTTACAGAGTACGTCGAACGCAAAGGTAATTTTTTTTTAACTATATACAAAATAAAAAACAAAACACAAAATGCACCTAAAAAAAAATAATAAAATAAATCAAAAATGCGGTGAAAATAATAATAAAATACCGCACCTTCCCCGCTCATAAGGGTGTCCAACCAATCCCTTCCATCCTTTCTTCCTTAAAATTTGATACCCCTCTGGAAGGATGTTAAGCCATCTTATGTAGTTGTCTTTGTTTCGAGGGATCCACATAGGAACACGGTTTCTAGATTTGTGATCTTTTGTGTGTGATTCCTCAAAGATTTCTACGTAAGATGGCTCTTCGAGACATTGAAAAGATGGGACATGATATGTCTCGAGAGGGATTGTGACGAAGGAGTGAGCTTCAGTACTCACTTCCTTGTCATTGGGCCAATTTGAAATTGGCGGGGGTTCAATCTGCTCCTTCTTCTTCTCCTCCATTCTCTGGCCTCTGAGCGGGATCCAATAAAGCCTTAGCTTGCTCATGTACCATGTCAAGATCCAAATCAAACTCAAATTGAGCAAAGCTCTCTTCCAAAGGCTCCTCCGCACTGCTCTCTAAACCTAAAAGCCTGCTCGAGGAACTTATCTAGATCCAAATCATTTTCAATTTCATCAAAACACTCTCGGATGGATTCTCAAGACTAGGCTCACTAAAAGTATCAACATGATCAAGTAGCCTATCCAAGTCTAGGTCATCACTATCCGGAGCAAGTGTTCCATCTCAGATCCTCTAAACTCAAATCATGCAACACACCATCTTGCATCACTAACCTATCAAGGTCTAGGTTACAGTCATTTGGGGTGAAGCATTCTATCTTAAGGTCCTCTAAGCTACACTCACTTGCAATTTCATCTTCAATTTCCTCATAACAAGTATAGTGGTGGTTTGGGCATTGTCAAGTGCAGACTTGTTAACTTCAGTCATGTAATAATTAATGAAAGGACAATCATCAAAGCTGGTGAGAATGATGATAACAATATTCACATGGTGATGAGGTGTGTGAGTGTGAGAAAGTCTGGGTATGGGCATGTCGCTGCCATGAGTTGGTTCGCCTTCCTCGAAATCATCGACATGAGCGAGGAAAATGTTGCTCAAATGACTCTTGGGGAGGATGAGCCATCTCATGAATCTGAAACTCCTCCTCCTCAACTAGGTTGAATTTAGAAACTAATTGACCGAACTGTTCTTCCAACCTTGTAATTTCTTCAGTGTTTGCCATATGGGCATCTATGATTTCTTGACAAGGCTGGTTGACTGTTTTCCTAAACGTCTCGAGTGTTTCTTCTAATGATGGTTCATGAGACGCAAAAATGGTGGGTTGGCCAACTAGGTCCATGAATTCCTTAAGAGTGTCTTCCAAGGAAGATTTCTCAGGAGGATAGTCATATGATGAATGTGAAGAAAAATGGTTGTCGAACTGCGTATATTCAGGGAAATGCAGTTCGTCAACCTGGGGAGCAAAATTTTCCGTAACATGATCATGCCACGAAAAATCAGAATAGTTATTCCAGTCCGGGTTATAAAAATTTGAATTAGATTCAAAACCAGGATTGGAGAAACTGGTGTTCAACTGCTCATTTGAAAAGTCAAAAAATTGTCCCCAATGTGGACAATCACCTAAACTATGGTAAGGACTGGAGCAGTGTGAACACGGTTCATGTGGGTGCAAAGTGGTAGGGGAAACAAAATAATCGAACGGAAGACTCATGTTTCACCCAAACAGTTCAAAATATTCCACATGAAACAATTAACAAAATACAAAAATAAAATGAACAAAAACTAATAAAGACAAACTAATTAAACAATTTAAAATAAACTATCCAATAAAAACTAAAAACAACAAATAAATAAATAAACACAGAATAAATAAATAAACAAATAAATAATTAAATTAAAATAAGAAAAAGCAAAAAGCAGAACACATACACTGATTCTGCTTTGGTAATGCAGAGGAGTGCTTTCAGCGAGGACGCGATCAATCGCAGCCACGTAAATATATAGCAATGGTTGCAAGTGCGTTCGAACGCAAGGGATGTGCGTTGACGTACAACGCACCGCTTGGTTTAAACAGGGCGTCGCGCTTCCGAGGCGTGCGAACGCAGTCTATCTTTGGAAAATGAAGTCGTTCGATCGCGACTCAAAAAACTTTTTGGATTTTATCTATACAAAAGCACGAAATAAAATAAAATAATTGCACAATTAGAATAACTAGTAGAAAGATAAAATTAATCTAAGCAAGAAAAATTAATTTGAACAAAACACCGAATCCCCGGCAACGGCGCCAAAATTTGGTCGTACCAAATTTTGTACTCGCCAATTGCACGAGTCGATTGTAGTAATGTGGCTGTGCAAGTGCGAGGTCGAACCCACAGAGAATCGGCTTTGTCGAAAACTAACTTTTAAAATGCCTAAACTAATAAAATCTTAACCTAGTTCCGATTTCAAACATGTGGCGTGCATAAAATAAAACTAAGCTAAAAAGCAATAAAATAAAGAAATAAAATAACTACAGTCTCTAATCCACCTCACAATGAATTAATCTAAAATATAAACATGCTTAGCTCATATTCATTAACAGTTATGCTACAAGGCATACTTTGAGCGTTAACGCATTGTTCATATTTTCGTCTATCGATAAGCACATATGTATATCCTATTGTTGCTACACAATCTTGTTGGACTAACGAGGCAAACAATACAAGAGGTCTAGCGGATAATGGTCCGAAGGCGAATATTCGATGTATCTCCGGTTAGCGATAGGACGTTTGGCGATTGGCAAACAACAATCAATACACTTTTGTCACTAAAATGCATTGAAACGAATAGACATAAATTAAATGATAGAATAATACGAACTAAACACAAATATATATAAACAAATTAAAGCGAAGGAAAAAAGAGACTAATTAAAAGTAAAATTAAACATAAATTAAATAAACGACAATTTAGGAGGATTTACGAAAAGCAGGGCTTGGGTCCTAGAGGCACCTCCCAAAACGTGCTCAACAAATGAATGCATGGGGTCTATTTATAGGCTGGCAGGACACTGGAGTGCGTTGGAACGCACTACTGCGTTGACGCATTATTATTTGTGGTCGAACGCAGGATGCAAGTTCGACCGCAAATAACTGCTGCGGCGAGACATGGGCGTGTGTTCGACCGCAGAGCACCTGTGTTCGAACGCATATAACTGCTAGGGCCGGCTGCTACTGCGTGCGACCGTGCTTTTGCATGGGTGCTGCTACGTGCACCGTCTTTCGCGTGCGTCTTAAGTCCTTTCTTGCCCTTGCTAGCCATGATTTAATGTAATGTCCTGCACAACACAAAATACTAAAAACACTAAAAAAGATTAAATATTAACAACGCTAAAGGCCTAACGAATATAAATTAAGGGGTCCAAACAAGCACTTTTAGGCACCGATCACTTGGCCTGATATCTCATATATTGTCCATCAGATGAGTCAGTTTATGGTTGCTCCTCGCTCCACTCATTTCTAAGTTGTCCTCCGCATTCTTCGCTACCTGAAGGGAATATTATTTAATGAGCTCTATTTCTCCTCTCAATGTTCTCTTCAGCTGTATGCTTATACTGATGTTGATTGGGCTGGTAATCCGACATATTGTCGCTCTACCACTGATTATTGTTTTCTACTTGGCACTTCGTTCATTTCTTGGCGAAGTAAGAAACAAACTGTTGTTACTCGCTTTAACACTGAAGCAGAATATTGTGCTCTAGCTAACACTACCTTGAAACTTCTTTGGTTACAATGGTTGTTATAGGATATGGATGTCTTTCTTTCTTCTGCTACTCCTATATACTATGACAACAGGAGTGCTATTTAGATTGCTCATAATGATGTTTTTCATGAGTGGACCAAACATATTGAGATTGATTATCATTTTATCCATCATTATCTTCTTCAGGGCTCACTACAACTTCATTTTGTCACATCCCGTAATCAGCTCGCGGTCATCTTTACAAAGTCACATCCTCCAGGGCATTTTCATGATCTTGTGTCCAAACTCAAGTTGGTCTCTCGCACTCCATCTTGAGCTTGAGGGGGACAGTTAGATTATATGTAGTGTTGTCCTATATTGGTTATGTATATATGTTGTTTGTATTATTAGCTTATAGAAATAAGCTTCTTCTGTACATTATACGTATGATTCAATATACAACATTTCTCTCAACATGATTATTATAGGATTTTAATCAATTAAATGATAATTTTAAAAGTCACATCATTCTTTAAGGAACATAAAAGGAATTTCTAGAATTACTCGAATAGAACAAGTTATCAAAAGATGTCATGCACAGTCAAGGCCATTTACTACGGAGGTTATTTTTGTCATAGGCTATAAATATGATATTATTAGAATGTGGTGGGAGTTAGATATTACATTCTTGTCTAGGATATAATCTTTCATTGTTTTTTTTCTATAAATATGTACGAGTATGTAACATTTCAATCAAATTTTTTTCTATCAGTACATAATTGGAAACTTCTTTCAAATTTTTTCTATGAAGACTATTCTGCAACATGTAGGTTGTGTTTACTCTTTTTATTAAAAGACGAAGTACTTAATTCTTTTGTTACAAGTCTTTCGCTACGTCACCTGTTATCTCAAGATTTAGCATTGAAGCTGAGTATTGTACCGTAGCCATCTCCACTGCTGAGCTCTCATGGCTTCGAATCTTACTCAAAGTATTTCTCTCCGATAAAGATCAGAGTTCATGTTTTATACATTATGATAAAAGATCAATTGCTTCACCGGATAGTTTTTGTCTTTTGTGTGGACCGTAAAGATCATGATAAATCTCTCTCACCAAGAAAAATTAAATAACTCCAAGTATATTACGTAAGTGCTTTCATGGGCGCTTGACGTCACCTATGAAGTCATGCATCCAGAAGCATGTACTAAACAAATAAATGTACATTAAAGGTTGAGAAGATGGGTTGCAGTCTAGTAGATAAGAGATGCTGTCTCCTCCTCTTTAGGGTTATTTATTTATTTATTTTATATTATTATTATTATTTTAAATGAGTCTAGCAAGTTACCATTTAATCCATCATGCACGAAAATTAATCGGGTTATAAACAGGTGATTTAATTATGACCTCAACTTGTTCAGATAAAACTCAAAATCTATTAATTTTATGCCGTGTTTATATATCATATCAAATTTGACCGCTCTAACTTTACAAAATTGTGAGGTTGTTTGATTCTGAATCTATATGCATATACCAAAATTACATTTAACTCCTTCAAAAAAAAAAAATGCATGACATGATGACAAGGCCTTTCGAAGAGTTTAAGTAAAATGACAAGGCTTCGTGATATTAGGAAATCACTCTCAATTAATGGGCACCAAGCCTTGGCAATTAATAAGAAATTAAAAATTAAGAATAGCATACGTTTGGTATATATATATTATCATCATCAAAAACTAATAGTCATAATAATGATAATAAGGGTTAAATACTTAATATTCTTTTGGGATTTCACTACTTTATTTTTTTTTTTTAAAGTTTTATTTTTATCATAGGGATTCTTGTGGTTTTGATAAAGAACCAAATTAATTTATCATTAGTTGATCCATTAGTTGACTGTTAATTGACTTAATGAAAATTCAATCATTGACTTATAAACCAATTAAAAATTGACCGGTGACATAATTTGACACGTCATTAGTACTGACTGTATATTAAGTTACCTAATTAAAAAAAAAAAGATTACAAATTAAAATACAACTAAGTTTTATTTTGTTAATAAGGGTTTAAAACAAATAAACAAATAGATTTAACATTTAAACATAAAAATCATTGGGTTAAGAAGTTACAATCGAAAGTCAAGCCCGCCTGTATCAAACGAAATGCTAGAGCAGATGTAGGAACCTTTCTTAGAGCAGACCCCTCATGAGCACCAACAGGTTTGTTGGATAATCGACGCTTGCAGCATTTGAGGTCAGATGCCAAATTCTCTTTTCCCTTTGGGAAAGCCACATCACCGGCAGCAGTTCCTGTTCTACCCTTTCTGCAAGAAATTGCAATCTCTACATCCTTGATTATATCTAGAAGCACCACTGCAGCAGTGCATTTTCCCTTGCCCGGTTTTGAAGCAGGTGGCAGCATTCCGTTTGATACAGACGGGCTTGCCTTCTGCTGGAATTGTGCAGGGATTTGTGGTAGAAATGACGAGACTGGACCGATTTTCAGATGCAAATAGGTGCCCCTTTGGCTGCTCCTCTTCTTCTATTACTGATTGCTTCTAGCGGCGGATAATAGGAAAACGGGGGTTGGGGTGGGGTTCGTGGTTTACAAGTTCAATCCTCTTCTTTTAGATTTGATTTTCGATTGGAACTTCTTGACCCAATGATTTTTATGTTTAAATGTTAAATTTATTTGTTTGTTTATTAAACCCTGACTAATAAAATAAAACCTAGTTTTATTTTAGTTTGTAATCTATCATTTTTTTTTTAAAAAAAAAAAAAAAGGTGGTAACTTAATATATAGTAAGCACTAATGACATGTCAAGTTATACCACATATCAACTTTTAATTGGTCTATATATCAATGATTGGATTTTCGTTAAGTCAACTAATAGTCAACTAACGGTCAATTAATAATCAACTAACGGTCAACCAACGGATTAACTAATTTGGTCCTTTATTAAAACCACAAAAACCCCCTATGATAAAAATGAAATCCTAAGGAAAAAAAAAAAAATTAAAGTTGTGAAACCCCAATAGGGTATTAAGTATTTAACCCTAATAATAATAATAATAAGTGGAAAGTCATATACCTCCTTTAAATTACTACTTAATTAACAATATTTTTTCTAAAATTTTAATTGTGACAATATTACTCTAAATTATCAAAAATTGGCACTGTCTCCTTAATGACGAAAATATCATTAACAAAATAAAAAAATAAAACAAATCTTTTAAAAATAAAAATTCAGGATGCAAATTATTTAAAAAAAAAAATCTATTTTTTTAAATAAAAAATAATAATTTTTTATTTATTTTTAATAGAGTAGTAGTTTAAGAAGAGTCCATAATCTTTTCTCTTTCTAGTAATAATAATAATAATGGCTATGTTTGCGAACAATACCAAGTGGAATGGTACTGTTCATGAACCCACCCAATTCTCTAAAATTTTTTCTTAAAATCAACTTCAATATTCTTATTTTTTTATATCAAATCAATCACTTTTTATATAAAAAAATCATTACAAAACAAAATTTTTTAATTTTTTATATAAAACATTCTTTTTTTTTTTTCATATCAATCACATCTACTGTAATACTGCTCCGCATCTCATCCAATACTATTTCTAAACATAACTATTTCTAAACATAACGATTAAGATTCCAACTCTTCCACAACGTCAAGGATTTCTCTCCGACCCACAACGGAAAGGTACGTAATAGTTATCAGATTTGGGATGACAAGGACGTATGGATGTTGAGCGAAAAATGGGACGGCAGCTGGTGGGACGAGGCCAGTCAAATTCGATGCATGGCTCATAATACATTACTTAATCAAACATTAAAACCTACTTAATACCTAAAAAAACACCAAAAGATGACAGCTGCAGGCTAATGGGTGCCAGATTTTTTTATTTGTTCATAGTGGGGGAGGCACCGCCACCTGCATGAAAAATATATATAGCACTATCAATCAGAGCACAATACAACCTATAAACATCAATCAAATAGCTAGGAATGGACTAACAATTACTGCAGCCTGCAGTGATTCTTAATTATCCACCTACTCAACAAAATATATACTGAAAAAGCAGCTGTCAACATTTGGAGAAAACTTAATGGAGATCTCATATTACAAACAATTATAAAATAAATACACTAAATTTAAATTTTTTTTTAAAAAAATTTAACTTTAACGGCAACATTGTAAAAGTGATGATGATTTGAATAGTTAAATAAAGTTTTTCTTTATTTTTTATTTTTTTACTTTTGTTGAAGGGAAAAATGATAGAAAGAAATTTGTAAAATTGAACATTACCACTATTTTACTTTTGTCTTTATCCTTGTTAACTATTACATCATAAAAATTATGCAATTTGAGTGTACTTTACTTATATATATTTTTCTTTTCTTTTCTTTTCTTATTGAATAAGGAAAAGAGTTGTGGTTGAAAAGAATTATTACCACTCTTAATTTGAAAGAAAGATAGAGTTAAGGAACCAAAATCCAAAAAGATGTGGGGTTCTCAACAACAAAGCCAAAACAAAATAAAATAGTACAGAAAAATATACAAAGATTAAAAAATAGGTCAACAAGTGACCCAGTCCGGCCTCTATCTCGAACTTCTCTATAACATACTCTTAAGCTAATTATTGATACAAAATGTTTGTTACATTTGAGATATGCAACATTGAAAGATGAACCACACAGGCTGAAACTATATAAACACAAAACAAAACTGTAAAACCGTTGTATGTTTTGTGTGTGTGTGTTTTTTTTATTAGAATTATCAAACTTGACAGCCAATTATCGGTAAAAACTAGATATAAATCACACAGGCTTGAACATGATCAACTTGTACCTGTTCAATTATCCATATCCTCTTTTAAAATTTGATTATTCAACATCATTATTGAGGGTGAGTGGAGCTGAAAAAGGACTTGCTCTACTCTACCTTTCAAAGAAAAGATAAGAGAGAGAGAGAGAGAGAGAAAACACCCTTCTCAATTTTTTTTTTTTTTCCTACTAAATTAAAGCTTAATTGATATGTGCTTGCAGCGTTACTCTTTTTTTTTTTTAACTTCCTCGTGCGCCGGAGTGTGTAAGAGAGAGAGATAGAGAGTGGCAGAGAATCGGGAGAAATCTTGAGATTGATGGAGGAGTTTCAACATTTTAGCCACAAAATTTTTTTAAATAGTAATATTTTAAAAAATAATATTATAAAATATATCAATATGAGTAGTGTTCACTCACGTTAATGTTATGATTATCACCGCTCTTGTAACTACTTTTACTTTTGAGAATATATATACACTGTACACACAACATAATCCCCCTAGAGGAGTATGTATAAAAAAACTCAAAATATGCAGCAATGTTCCCCTATTGTCTTCTACTATTTGTATTTTATCTATGTGAGTTTTTCATCGAGAAGATTAAAGAGTTGTTTTACTAGACTTTGTTATTAGAAATGCATCTTTAACGAAAATAGATGCTATAGTCTAATTCAGAGAGGTTGCGTGTCAAATGATCCAATTGCACTGAATTATATATTCCAGGAGGTATAAATCAATTTTTAAGGACAACGCTCTTGAATGATTCTATGGCATTGTAAGATCTTTTTATACTCTACTTTCATCTCTTGTATTTTATTTATTTTATTGTATGTTAATATTAAGATTGTAATTATTTTATATCAATGAGAATTTGTGTATCATCCAAAATTATTTTCAACATTAAGTTGGTATTTTTCCATATGTCAAATACTATTTATGACTTTTGAAATCCTAGCCCAAAAAAAAAAAAAAAACTGCAAACTTAAGTACTAAAAAAGTTAATAACTCTAAATAAAATTTGCAAATAGTTGAATTGTTGAATGACAATGGACAATCGCAAAATAGAAAATGCAAATCTTTAAGCTGTTTTGCAGATTCAAATCTGATTTGAAATCTTAAATACGTATTTTGAAAAGAAAAAAAAAAAGTTTTAAAACTCTAAAAATATACCTTTTTTTTTTTTTTTTTTAAATGCTGGATCCAAATGGACCAAATACCTATACCACTATCACTATTTGACGCTGGCGCTTACCAAACCAAATAAAACCAAATAAAATAAAATAAAAAAGAAAAAACCTTAGAGGCTAAAAGCATCTCCTTCAATCGCGCGCTTTGCTCAGAATAAAATTAAAATTAAAAAAAAAAA
This sequence comes from Carpinus viminea, assembly GCA_013348765.1. NCBI lineage: Eukaryota > Viridiplantae > Streptophyta > Magnoliopsida > Fagales > Betulaceae > Carpinus > Carpinus viminea. The sequence goes on along the minus strand of CP054668.1, from coordinate 47,743,887 downwards.
AAAAACGGTGCCTCTTTTATAGAGTTATAGTCTAACAAAAGAATAATATTTGCTAGGAGTTCTTTTTATAGTGTTCTTAGACTGTTCTTTCAGTTTTACGTAGAACATGATTTAAAAAATAAAAATTATAGTGATCCTCACCACCAGTTTTTTTGCTAACAAACTAATTTTTATGAATTAATATTTAGGTTTTAATGCTTTAAAACTTATTTTTTGATTCAAAACTAAAATTTATAGATAAAATGTTAACCCTTTAAAGATGATATCATCCAAAATGAATTTGATTATCCTAAATTTAGTGTTAATGCCTCAATTTTAGTGTTGAAATTTGGTGCTTATGCCTAAAAAAATCAGTAGTAAAAACCACTACAATTTTATTTTTTTTAAAATCATTTTTTATATAGGACTGCTATAAGAAAAACCCAAACATTTTTCTACGACTAAATAAATGAAGTCCAACAGATAAGTGAAACGGTGCATTGGAAGTAGTTAAACTTTTTGTTTTGTGAAGTCATGGCTTAAACGATCAGTTTCACTTCATCTTCAACCTTGGGTCCGATAACCTTTGTCTGAACTCTAAACAACTTTGACCTAATTTACCAAAACACTTGAAATAGTGACAAATCGATGTTTGAGTCGTGAATCTCGGTCCTCATGAAAAATATTTGCCCCCTAATAAGTGTTTGAGGGAGGGCAACAAGGATATTCAAAAAAAATTCAAAAGGGGTAAAGAAAATTTTTGGGAGGTGAGCAGGGCATTTGCTCCCTCTCAACCCCCTCCGCCACTGTACATATGTAAAAGTTCTTCCATACTCAATATATAATGACATTATGACAGTCATCAATATCACTCGTCCACTTATCACCAAACTTGTAACATATGTCAAAATGTGAAATAAAAAGTTTAATAATCAAAGTATATGATGAAATAAATTATACAATTATGAGAAACTCTCTCTAACTACTACAACCAACTACAAAAAGATATTTTTCTGTTCAGTGCTAGAAAGTTTTTATATACCTATCTTGCCCATACAAGTATGCCACGGATGGATGATGAATTTGCATTGCCTACAGTTTAAAGCCAAATCATCATCAAAAATTTCACCGCATGCATCACATGGGCGAGAGTCCTTGGTTCTTCGGACAAAATTGAGAGGGTGTTGATGCTTTTCCCATGTAAAATCTCTTCCATACTTTATGTAAGGATACCTCCCAACTATGCATCGAGGATGAGCAGTAAAGTTGCATTCTATACAATAATAGAACCAATGGTTTGGATTTCTTTCTTCTTCGCAAATTAAACAATAATATTCTTCATAATTATTTTCAGCAGTGTAAGTGAGTGAAAGAGAATGAGGATGATATTCATACTTAACTTTGAGTGGGAGTGTTGCACATTCAAACCCCAAGGCAAAATTGCATTCCTTACAAGCAAATACACGATTGGTGCCCCTGGGCCCCTCACAAGAATTGCACAATTGATCTGAACTCGGAGCCAAAAAGAGGGAGTGCTGGTGACCCTCATGCTTCAAGGGTTTCGGAATCAAACAACATCGGATATCAATACTACATTCACCTTCAGAACATTTATAAAAGAAGCCGTGGCTACGACGATGACAAGTGAAACAATGTGCTGTCTTACCCAAATCAGATCCGCATGGGTAGAGGGTAAACAGATGTGGGTGATTTGGGAGTCGCTTCTTTAAGGGCAGTCTAGCACATGTGCTATGGAGAAAATAATTGCATTGCTCACAACTATAAAATGGGGCGAAAATTAGTTGCATACAAGCTTCACAGGGATTGTTATGTTGAACCTCCACTTCGTTGCGGCAGAGGATTAAGTTATGCTCATGATTCCAATGTTTGAGCTCCTCACTCTCTTCACCCTCTTTAAAGAGGACACCATCCTCATCTATGCTTGAGTCTATGATATCATTTGCTTCAATCCGATTTTTGCGTGCGCAATTCAAGTGGGCTACGAAATCACATTGTTGACAACAATAACCCCCATACTTGAGGTTTAGCTTTTTATAGCAGAGCTCACAGAATCCATCACTGTGCTCCTTCTTCACTTTACCAAGTGAATGGATGAAGGTGAGTCGGTGACGATCTGCCATAATTCTGATTCTACGTGGCATCTGAGTACAATAAGCGTGAGCCAAGAGTTGACAAATGCGACATACTTGGGCAATGCTGTTGCGATCCTCATCACCACAGAGTTCACACGTGAAGTGGATCAGTTGAAAGCAGTGGACGAATTCGTGCTGGTGACCGTCGTCAGTATTAGTTCGCCAAACGGAAGCACATTCGATGTCAATGTCGAAATCACAACTCTTGCAGTGGTAGAAGAAGCATCTTTCGCAACTCTTAAGGCATGCATCGCAGATGTAAATCCCTGATGGTGTTTGGAGAACAAGGGTGTGGTTTGGATGCGCAAGGTGTTGTATCTCAGGGGGTAACTCCGCGCATGACTTGTGAAGAAAGAAGTTGCAGTGACAACATTGGTAGGCAGGACCGAATACTGATTTATTGCACCCTGAGCAAACAACTTCATTTTCTAACTCTTCCACAAACATCACAGGATGCTCCTCGTGGCTAAAATGTTGGACTACTTCCTTCTCTTTCTCTCTCTCTCTCTCTCTCTTACACAGTCCGGTACACGCTTCAAGCACAGATCGATCTAAACCCATGCGTTTTTTTTTCCTAAATGTAACCGAAAAATCTTTCACTTGAAACTGAACCTAATAACCGAGATCGGTAGATTGAATTGACTCCCAACGGAAACCCAGAGACAGAAAGTGCGAGTAAGCAGAAAGGGTTTTCTTTTTTACGAGCACCTTAGGTCCGGATGGTTTCTTTTTTGAGAGCACCTTGCTCCTCAACTTCATCCATTCTTCAAATTTTCCCAAAGACCTTCCTCAAATTTTTACACAAACCTAATTTAAATATAGCACCAATTAGTATATATACAATTTGAATAACAACGATATACAAATGCACACACACACCCAATTCTATCAATATCAATTAGAAGCAAAACCAATTCTAGCAAACACCAACAGAATAATGGAAAGAAACAAAAATTGCAAAAAACGATCTTGGGAAGTGTAATAAACCAGACAAAGTAATGGTTGGGTAGTGGTCCTAGTGAATGAAGACAACGAAAATGAGCAAATTTATACAAATGCGCACACACCCAATTCCATTAATATCAATTAGAAGAAAAACCAATTCTAGCAAACACCAACAGATTAATGGAAAGAAACAGAATTGCAAAAAAAAAGATCTTGGGCAGTGGAATAAACCATACAAAGTAATGGTTGGGCAGCGTAGGAACGCGTCCGGCTACGTTGGGCAGCCGACGTCGGCGTTGGGCAGTGGCTTTGGTCTCTGTAGGCACTGGCTGGTTGGCTTTGGATTCAAGGTTTTTTTTTCTTCTTCTTTTCCGACAAAGGTGGAGAAGACTGAGGGGCGAGGGATAGCTATAGCCTGTAGGATGATTTAGAGTGATGGGACATGGGGAAAAAAAGAAGGCCAAAAGCTTTTAAAAAAAGAAAGAGTATTGCTTTCTTTGTCAGAGTTATGTGACGATTGTCATTAGTGTGGGTTGAGTAATCAAGATGCTTTCTCTTCTGGTTTTTTCTTTTCTTTTTTTCTTTCAGTGGTAGAATACACTGAAACATTCATCTTCTTGCCAGCTCCTTGGTCTTCACATCAACCACTACCAAAAACAAATAAATAAATAAATGCTATCTTAGTGATATTTTCAAGGTGACGCGTAGAAGGAAAAAAAGAAAATTATTATTGGGATAATGATATTAGGTTTGTGATGTGTGGATAATGATATTGGGATAATCACTTACATTCTTTGAATTTGAAATTTAAAAAATTGTAATTTTAAAATAATGATTTTAAAATATGTAATTTTAAAATATAATTTTTAAAAATACAATTAAATTTTTGATAAAAATGTAATTTAACTTTTAAAGTTGTGCCCTTTTAAAAAATATCTTTTTTAATTTTTTAAAAAAGCAATTCCATAATTTTGTTTAAAATCGCATTTTTATATATAAAAAATTACAATGCCAAACGCACTCTTATTGCATGCCTTGCGTAGCACAATCTTGAAAGAAAGCAAATAAACTTGCTTTTGGCGGACTAAATCCTCAGTTTTGTTCTCATTGTGTGTATAGGCAAAGAGTTACAATTGAAATCAAATAGGAGGAACAAATATAACTAGAACTAGGAGAGCTAGTACACCTAGAACTAGGAGAACTATTACAGTTGGAAAGCTTTAATATAAACAAATATTAACTATATAAAACATATTGCATTCGGATGCAATCAAAACTAGAAGAAGAAGAGATTGAACTGAATTCAATCTCTATAACAAAAACAGAGATGCATAGGCACGTGTGTTCCTTAATAGCCCCCCTCAAACGAATGCAAGGGGAAGTGACCATAAGTTTGTCTATGAGGAAAAGAAATTGAGAGGGGGTAAGACCCTTTGTAAAGATATCAACACATTGATCTTGAGTTGAGATGTAGCTAGCACAAAGATATTTCTGTAGAATTTTCTCACTGATGAAAGTGGTAGTCAACTTCTATATGCTTTGTACGACCATGGTAGATCATAGATGGGATTGGAAGCTAGGGCAATAGCTTCTATATTATCACACAAGAATACAAGAGGGTCATAGAGAGAAACTTGCAATTCTTTGAGTAACATTCGAAGCCATGAAAACTCAACAATGGTGATGGCCATGGTACGATATTCAGCATCAATGCTAGAGAGAATACAGGTTGCTTCTTGGCATGCCAAGTCACTAAGTTGGAGCCGAAGGAAACACAATTCCCTGTAGTGGATCTGCGATCAAGAGGATCCCTTGCCAGTCAGAGTCATAGTATGCCTGAAGTTGTAGAAGACCTAGAGTGAAGTGAAGGCCATGATCTAGTGGGCCTTTAAGGTATTTTAGTACTGTTTTAGTAGCCTTCATATGTTTAGTAATTAAATGTGAGAGAGGATATTAAAAAATAATCTCACATTGCTTGTGAATAAGACTTTGGATATATTTATAAAGAATGAGCATTCCTCTCTTATATAACCAGTTTTATAAAATGAGTTAAGTCACAAATTTCTTTCATGGTATCATAACCTTTAAAAAAAAACCTTTTAAAAAAGAATAATGGTGTGGATAATCAAAGAGTTGATGGCGTGGACGCCAACAAAAACCAATCACCAATTCACCACGGTAATTTTCTTGCTAGCTAGTTGGTCTTCAAATCAACTGACTCACTCAGATTAATTAAACATAATTAACTATGGGTGTTCAAGCGGTTATAACCGGCGGTTATTTGTAATAACCATAACCGCCTCCGCTTTAGGCGGTTATCGAATTTTTAATAACCACAACCGTCTTCGCCTAAGTGGTTAACGGTTATTTTATAACCGATGGTTAACAGTTTTTAATAACGGCTTTACAAAATGGTTAGCGCTAATGCTATTAAAAAGCGGTTATAAATAAGCATGGTTGTTTGAGCGCTTATAACCGCCCACTAACACTATAATTAACTACATCAAACATAATTAGCTGCATGCCTTGCAACCTTGCATCCCTTTATTTATCAAACGTAAGCTATTCTTAATTTTTATTTTTGCTATTAATTGGTAAGGCTTGTTGCCCATTAATTGAGAGTGATTTCCTAATATCATGAAGCCTTGTCATTTTAATTTAACTCTTTGAAAGGCCTTGTCATCATGTCATGCGATTTTTTTTTTTGATTTTTTGTTTTGTTTTGTTTTTAAGGAGTTGAATGCAATTTTGGTACATACATTTAGACCCAAAATCAAACACCTCACCGTTTCGAAAAGTTAGAGCTGTTAATTTTGATACGATTCACAAATTCGACATGAAGTTAACAGATTTTAAGCTTTACCAAAATGAGTTCAGGTTATAATTGAGTCACCTGTTTATGGTCCAATTAATTTTCATGCATGATAGATTAAGCGAGTAATCTGTCAAACTCATTTAAAATAATAATAATAATACTAAAAATAAATAAATAAATAACCCTAAACTAAAAAGAGGAGACACCATGATTGGGATCCCTTCATATTAGAGGGGAAATATGAGAGCTCTCATATTCTTATCATGTCTGTTTATTTTAATCCAACCGTCCATAGAACGCCACATGTCCCACTTAAATTTATAATAAAATATAATTATTTTTTTTAAAAAAAGAAATTAAAAATAATAAAAAAATTAAAATCAAATTGAAAAAAAAATGGGATGGTCAGCAAACCCATAGAAGCAACCTCAGACCGACCGATCTGGGGTGGCTTCATGGCCCTTGGGGTGGCCGAACCACCCCCAAGGGCAAAAAAAATTAAAATCAAATTTTTTTTAAAAAAAAACTAGGGTTGCTAGCAAATCTATAGGAGGTGACCGGTCACCCAGTTGAGCCTAGGGGTGGCTTCGGCCAACTTTGCCAATCACCCCAAATTTTTTTTTTTTTTAATTTGATTTTAATTTTTTATTATTTTTAATTTCTTTTTCTTTTAAAAATTAATTAATATTTTATTATATATTAAGTAAGACAAGTAGCATCATGTGAACGGTTAAATTAAAACGGATGAACAAATTAAAAATACGAGGGGATCCATCTCTTACTTACTAGACTGCAACTCATCTTCTCAACCTTTATTGTACATTTATTAGTTTAGTACATGGGATCAAGATGACGTCAAGCGCCCACGAAAGCACTTACTTAATATACTTGGAGTTATTTTAATTTTTCTTGGTGAGAGAGATTTATCATGATCTTTACGGTCCACACAAAAACTGTCGGGTGAAGCAAACACTTGCCAACCAAATTATTTTGCAGAAACTACAAGCAAATGATTTCTATCTTCAAGACAACTTGCTGGTTGATCAACAAATATTTAATTAGGTCGATCAAAATCTATAGTTAATCAAGTTATGTTCATGATCCCAGTGTTCTTCGGCATCTATCAAAGTCGATACTGACGCAGTGCGAACAAAAAATAAAATAAAAATAAAAAATTAGGGTTTTGTCAATTAGATAAATTTAACATTTTACCAATAATGTAGAGTTTCACCATATAAAAGAAGAATTACAGCTCTCAAAGAACAAAATAACTGTTTATTTCTCAATCATTGTCTCCCAAATATAATTGAAACTTATGCTTAAATAAATTAAAACACTAAATCTTAATCTTAATGTGACTAACTTTTGGGCTAAACCTATTATTAAATACAAACTCTAAAAGCATAAATTAAATATTAAAAACAATTACAAAGTAATACTAACTCTAAAGTGTAAGGTGATTATAGCAAGTTTGGGCATATGGTTGATGATATCAGAGCTGCTCTGAGCTTTTTTACTCAGTGGAAGATCGGGCATGTTTGTAGGATTTCAAACCGTGCAGCCCATGGTCTAGCTAAGGCTGCTGTCCATAAAGTTATGGATTGTAAATGGGAATATGCTATCCCTGATTGTATTGGTGGAATTGTTTTGGCGGAGCTTCATGCTGCCGTCTGAAAGTTTTATTGAAGTTATAAGTTCTTTCAAAAAAAAAAAAAAAAGAGGAATTTTATCTCCCAAAGTTTATAACGATTTTCAATTCAACTTCTAATATTTTAATTTTTTCAATACATCCTCCCAAACTTCTACTTTTTTTGATCAATTCAATCATTCCGTTAGTTAAAGTTGTTTTGACTAATGGAAAAGTGATCATGTAATTCTCACGTGATCACTTTTGTAATCTTCTTCCCCAAAATGCCTCACAACCCATTGTCTCACCAAGAAGAAAATAACCCATTATTCAGCTTAATCAATCAATATACAGTGAATCAGTTTTCCTTCTCCTTCGTATTTCTTCTTTCAAATTAAATTTATTGTCAAAACTCAAACATTAATCTATAAAAAATAAATAAAATAATCTCAAAGACACTTAACAAAAGTACTAGGGTTCGCGCTTAACCCTAACTAAAAATTAGCTACTCATTCACATTAAAGGCAAAACTCTCTTATTTTCCCTTTTCTTTTGGGAGTGCTGACTTGGCTCATCTTTCTTTCTTTCTTTCTTTCTTTCTTTTTTTTTTGGTGAATACTATTCATCTTGGCAGTTGGGTCATGTATATTATATGCTAATATTGTTTTTCCAAGTGTAAGTGAGATTCGAGTCTATTAAAATTTTGAATTTTGAGTAAATTTTTTTAAAATTATTTTTTGTACTTTATTTTTTAATGATAATTATTTTTTTTAGTCATATTCTCAGATAGATATAGATTTATTAAGTAGAATCATTTAAATGTTAGTTTTGTGTGATTGATTTTTGCTTTCTTTCTTATTTTTTTCACTCTTTTCAACTGGAAAATTATGATGCCAAAGTGAGATTCTGACAGGGCGCATGATGTAAGAAACGATGTTAAAACTGGGGAAAGAAATTAATTAAAAGGCCAAAAAATGTCGCTCTGGTGGAGCATTCTCCGTAGAATAATGGTTTAGACAGGGGGATAAACTCCGATTACAAATTTATCCCCGTCTAAGATTAGAGGGATTCTTCAACGACGCAATTTAAAAAATGAACTGCATGCTTAAAAGGGCCAAAAAAATGTCACTCTGGTGGAGCAAGTCCGGATTATATTCCAGAGTCGTGTAGCAATATTCTCCGTAGAATCATATATACATCAAGCCCCTACCAGTTTCATTGTAAAGAAACTCATTATGCTTTCTCATTTTTCATCAATATCTTCTAGATTATCTGATTTTGCCTAAGTGTTCAAAGCTTTCGTCAATATGCATCTCGATTTGGTTTAGATGCTGTACAATATTTAGACTCTATTTGTTTTGGTGTAAAATACATTTCGTATTTTCAGGTGTTTAGTGCGTCGTAAAATAATAGTGAACGCAAAATATTTTTTGTTTGACCAAAAATTCTTTTTTAATTTTCAAAAAATTGTTTTTATTTTTAAAAACCGTAAACTAGTTTTTGAGTTTGAACATCTCATTATTGAATTGACAAACCTAGTTGGGGCCAGTTTGGGACCCCTCCGAGGCTTGTCTGAAACCTTGTTGGAACTCTCTTAGAATCAGCCAAGGACCTGTCTAGAACCTGTCTAGGATTAGCGGGATTCTTAAGATGAACAATGCAATTTAAAAGGATTAACTACTTAATCAACTATCCTTAATAATAATAATAATAATAATAATAATAATATTGTGACAAAGATGCTGCAAATAAAGAAGTCAAAACTTGCCTCCAATAGGTAGTTCAATTGGTTGTGAACTACTCTTTATGAAGTGGAGGTCACAAGTTTGAATCTTTTTCTCTACCCTTGGGTGGACATGTAAAAAAAAAAAAAAAAAAAAAAAAGGAATAAAGAAATCTAAATTCATTCACAACTACGGAGTTGTTGGTGCAATGACTATTGGGTGCATTGTACTTTTGGGTTGTATAAGTTAATATAATGGATCATTAGGTTGACATTTTCTTTTATATCTACAAGTTGATCATGTTCAAGCCTGTGTGACTGCATGCGTCTTATGAAAGTTATATCTAGTTTTGACCGATAATTGGCTGCCAAGTTTGATAATTCTAAAAAAAAACACACACACACAAAACGCAGAAGGATCCTCTCCATTTCAAAGGAAATGGATAGGAGCCGGTTAGTGTATTTTTAAGGGTATTATAGTCATTTAACATAAACATTTAAATAAAAATTACTATAATACCCCTATGAAATCATTAACCAGCTCCTCTCCATTTCAAAGGAAATTGAGAGGATCTTGGTCCACACAAAACATACACCGGTTTTACAATTTTGTTTTGTGTTTATATAGTTTCGGCCTGCGTGGTTCATCTTTCATTGTTGCATATCATAATTGTAACAAACATTTTGTATCAATAATTAGCTTAGTTATAGAGAAGTTTGAGCTTCAGGTTCAGGTCAGTTGTTGACCTATTTCTTAATCTTTATACATTTTTCTGCATTGTTTTATTTCGTTTTGGCTTTATAGTTGGAAAGTCCACATCTTTTTCGATTTTGGTTTCCTCAATCTCTTTTTCTTTCTTAGTAAGAGTGGTAAGAATTTTTTTTTCCACCGGATTTCTTTTTCTTATTCAATTAGAAAAGAAAAGAAAAAAAAAATTAGTTAGGTGCGCTCAAATTCCCTCGGTCTCTCTTTCTTTCGGAATAAAAGTAGTAAGGATTCTTCTCAGCTGTAATTCTTTTTCTTATTCAGTTAGGAAAAAAAAAAAAAAAATTAGTTAGGTACACTCAAATTGTATAGTTTTTATGAGATAATAGTTAACGAGGCTAGAGGCAAAAGCAATCTTATAATGTTCAAATTTACAAATTTCCTTTTATTATTTTCACCTTCAACAAAAATGAAAAAAATAAAGGAAAATTTCATTTAACTGTCTTGAATCATCATCATTTTCGCAATGTATTTTTAAAGTTTAATATTTTTTTAAAATTAATATATTTATCTTTTAATTGTTTGTAATCTGACATCTCCATTAACTTTTTTCCAAATGAACGGACATAACCATAAGATCTCTACTGTTGTTGACAGCTACTTTTTCAGTGTATATTTTTTTGGGTAGGTGGATAATTAAGAATCACTGCAGGCTGCAGCTGTTAGTCGATACCTATTTGATTATGGGTAGGTGGATAATTAAGAATCACTGCAGGCTGCAGCTCTTAGTCTATGCCTATTTGATTAATGTTTACTGCAGGCTGCAGCTGTTTGTCCATTCCTATCTGATTAATGTTTACTGCAGGCAGCAGCTGTTTGTCTATTCCTATTTGATTAATGTTTATGGGTTGTATTGGGTGGGTTTGGAAAGGGGCTTAAAAAAAGGTTGTATTGGGTGGGCTTGGAAAGGGACTTAAAAAAAGAGTGAATTGATATTATAGAAGATTCAATAGATGTGAAAAAAGAAATACAAATATTTTATATAAAAAAATAAAAAAAAAAATTTTATAGTAATTTTTTTATTTGAATAATAATAATAAATAAATTAATATGATAGAGAAAATAAAAATATTAAAATTAATTTTGGGATAAATTGTAAAGTTGATTTTTTATTTTTTTTTTTCTCCTTCTCAGCCGGATTGATAGTGCTATATAAATTTATATGAGCCATGCATCTAATTTGACTGGCCACGTCCCACCAGCTGCCATCCCATTTTTTTAATAATGGATACAAATTTCGCTCAACATGCATACGACCCTGTGATCCCAAATCTGATAACTATTACGTACCTTTCCATTGTGGGTCGGAGAGAGGAAGGCGGAGAGAAATCCTTGATGTTGTGGAAGACTAGGACTATTATTATTATTATTATTATTATTATTATTATTATTATTATTATTAATTAGAAAGAGGAAAATTATTGAACTCCTCTTAAATTATCATTCAATTAAAAAATAAAAAAAATTATTATTTTTTATTTAAGAAAAAATAGATTTTTTAAAAAATATTTTTGCACCCTGAATTTTATTTTATTTTTAACTTTAATTTTATTTTATTAATGGTATTTTCGTCATTAAGGGGATATTTTTGATAGTTTAGAATGTGACATTGTCACAATTAAAATTAAAAAAAAACATTATTAATTAAGTAGTAATTTAAATAAGGTATGTGACTTACCGTTATTATTATTATTATTACTACTACTATTATCATTATTATTACTACTACTACTTTTTGATGCTATATATATATATATTCAACAATCAACAAGCTAATTAAGATTGCAAATTAATTAAAAACATTTTCCCTCACTTCCTAATTCATGAAAAAGGATCCTCTCTTTTTCAAAATCCGTCAATTTTCTCTATTTCAAAATCTCTCCATTTCCTCCATCATAATCATATAATGTTCCCCCACAGGCCACGTTGTCAACGAGGACGTGCGAGAGTTGTAAAATGAAGCTTTGAGAATTGAAGATACCTTTATTTGCAACTTGAATAGAAATACGTTTGCAGGGCCACATCGTCAAAAGAGTTTCGCTACAAAAATGGATCGCTTGCAGGCATGTATGCCAGGTCCCTGTCAGGCTGCATGATCTTACAACGATGATTAAAATTGGGTAATAAATTAATTAAAAAGCCTTTTTTTTATTATTATTTTTTATCACATTGACAATTTTTTATTTTTTATTTATTTTTTTATTTTTTTACAGTGAGGTGTCAAAAGTTCTTTAAATGGTTGATGACCTGTTCGTGGCTGTGGGCATTTGAGGAAAGCGCAATGCCTAATACATTAGCCCATAATAATCGAATAAAAATCTCCGTGGTTGGTCCAATTATTGTTAATATCCGTAAAATGTAATATAAAGAATTGCTCCATTGCTCGGTGCATATATTAATTGGGCCCAGCCCATACCAACGTATTGACGTTACATTCCTTTTTATAGGCCTTCAAAGTTTCAAATTCTAAGCAGGCCCAACGAAGCCCATCTTTATTTGGTGATATTTTAATAAAATCACAATGCAAAAAATTAATGAAGACAACCTCAATTTATTACTTTTTTAGTTTTTAAATTTTTAAATTATTTTTTTAGAAGAACACCAACGCAACAAACAGGAAACAAGCTACAAAAGACAAACAGGAAGGTGATCTTCTCCATTAATAGGAGAAGAAAAAAGAGCGGGGATAGATGAGAGGGGAATGCTGTCAGAGTGAGATCCGGCTGTAGTCCAACGTGCTATTGAATAAGTACAGAAGTTAACACTTCTTTTAATCTTTCTAACTTTCCAAACGGAAGCAATAGGAATAGAATTTAAGGAATTTAAAATAACATAAGAGATCCTCCAATCTCGAATAGAATTTGGATTTTGGAGAGCATGAACCACCACTTCAGAGTTACATTCTAGAATAAATTTGTCAAAGGAAAGATTGCTAGCTATGGAACAAGCTAGTTGAGTTGCCCGAGCTTCACCAACATTTGGGGAGCAAGGATGGCTGATTTAGGATGATATGTGGAGAACTTGGCCTTGTGAATCACGGCAAACCGTTGCCTGAGTTGAGAAAGAATCCCTAATGACAGTATCAAAGTTGATCTTGACCCAGTTGAGAGGAGAGGGAGACCATTTCTCCGTCGGGACCTGAGATGAGGAATGCCAAGCTTGGAAATGCTCAAAAGAGATTTTATTAATGTAAACCGACATAGATTGTGCATCAATAGTGGCTTCATCATGGAAAGCTTTGTTCCTATAAAACCAAAGGATATCGTAAGCTACAGATGCAAAAATTTGAAATTTATGCTGATCCACAAGAAGGATGCCAAGAGAGCGACCTAGAGAAAGGATAGAAGCGATCCAATCCAACATAGAAGAGAAATGGAAGGCTGTTGAATCCAAGGGCCAGAAGGAGTGGCGACAGACAACTCGCGTAAAAAAACATTCAAAGAAAATATGAGACAATGAGTCATCTGCCACTTTACATAGAGGACAATAGGTGTCAGAAATGGGAAACAGTTGACCAAGATGCTCCTTGGTCGGAAGAATATTCTAAGCAATATTCCACAAAAATAATATAAGTTTGTCATTCAGATTTAACTTCCAAATGGACTTCCAGAAAAGGGAGGAAACAGAACTGGAAGAGTTATTGGAGGCAGAGGTAGTAATAAGATTGTAGACCAAAGAAGTGGTGAATCGTCCTAAAGTAGAAGGAGTCTAAATATACTAGGATCCAGGGTCTGTAGAGATACGGAGCTCGAGAATTTCCTGAGATGATAAGGAATCAAACAGAGCATGAATTATATTAAGGAGGCCTTCCAGCTATTTCGGATAGGGTCAATTAGATCCATAATCTAAAAAGAGGGGAGATTCCAGTTGAGAGGATATTTGGGCCTAGGCTTGAAAGTGGGAATGGTGGGAATCCAATTTGAAGTCTAGATAGGAGATGAAGAAGACCGAGAAACCCTTAGACATGCTCCAGCAGAGATAATTGGCTTAATTTTCTGAATACCTTTTCAAAGTCAGAAAGCTGTAGAAGGAATTAGAGAAGAGAGGAAGTCCCCATATTTGATATATTTTCTCTGAAGTTGATTAACCTACCAGCAATCTGTTTTTGATAGCAACTTCCAGCCAAACTTAGTGATAAGAGCTACTTTGAAATTGTGCATCAATCTAAAACCAAGGCCTCCCTCATCTTTTGGAGAACAAATGGAGATCCATGACTTCAACGAGAGATTTTTTTATCTATCTATGGGGAAACCCTACCAATTTTATTTATTTTATTTTATTTTTTTTAAATTCTATCCAAAGAGGAGGGAGAAAAAAATTGGCAGTAGAAAGGAGCTCATAGCATAGGAGGGAATTGAAGAAGCCATTGATTTGATGAGCATAGTATGACCTGCTTGAGACAAAGTTTTTGCACGTCAACTCTCAATTTTATAAGAGACTTTCTCCAAAATATCTTTAAAAGCAGCAGATTTTGACTTACCAAGAAAGAGAGGTAAACCGAGATATTTTGAGGAGTTCAAAGCCCTTTTGAAGGGGAATAATATCTACCTATGACTAGAAGGACACCAGAAAAATACTAGGAAAGCACCTATCATTTTCCATAAAAAAAAAAAAAAAAAAACAGAAGATTTCAAAGAGAGACTCTGACAGGGTGCATGATGTATTACAACGATGATTAAAACTGGAGAAAGAAATTAATTAAAAGGCCAAAAAATGTCACTCTGGTAGTGGTGGAGGCGTGGAGCATGTCCGTATTATATTCCAAGAGTCGTGCATGTAGCAATATTCTCCGTAAAATCATATGTACATCAAGCTCCTACCAGTTTCCATGTAAATAAACTCATTGTGCTTTCTCATTTTTCATCAACATCCTCTAGTTTATCTGATTTTGCCCAAGCATTCAAAGCTTTCGTCAATATGCATCTCGATTTGGTTTAGGTGTTGTTAAAAAAAATTACAATATTTAGGCTCCATTTGTGATGCAGTGTGACTTAGTGGGCTGCAGCGAAGAACAACAATAAAGTAGCAGATAAGTAATTTTAGATCTTGAGTCTATCAATGATCTAAGAATTCTTATTGAAAAACTAGACACTCTTTAGGTTTTAAAGGAAAAGAGGAATAAATTCAACTATGAGTATTCTCATTAATCAAAAGTAATAAAATAACAACTGATTTTCTTGGAAACTATAAGCATATATTTATAGCCTAAAACCCTAAACCTAATGAAATGACAAAATAAAGATAATTAAATAAAACATATGTGGCTACGTGTTTGGACGGGACATATGGATGTCCGGACTGGACACAAAACAAAACCTAAACTTAAAATAACGTCTGGATGGGCTGCGAACGGAATGTTTTGACCCCTCCCAGGTAAGCTACGAGTTTGGACGGGCCTCACATCCGTCTGGGCGGCCCTCTGCTTTTGGAAAATAATTTTCGTATTTTTAGTTATTTGGTGCGACGTAAAATAATATTTAATGAAAAATATTTTCCATTTGACCGAAAACTTTTCTTCAATTTTCGGAAAATGGTTTCTATTTTTGAAAACCGTAAACAATTTTCCAATTTTGAACATCCTATTTTTGAATTGACAAACCTAGCCGGGACTTCGTTCGGGCCTGTTCAGGACCCCGTTGGGACTTGCCTAGAACCTATTTGAGACCCGTCTAGAACTTGTCCGGGATTAGAGGGATTCTTAAGAAGAACAATGCAATTTAAAGGATTAACTACTTAATCAACTATCCTTAAAAAATTTAAAATAAAAAATAAAAAAAACTGTTACAAAGAAGCTGCAAATAAAGAAGTCAAACAAGAAAATTTCTCCAAACAAAAAGAAATCCAAAGTCATTCACAGCTATGGAGTTGTTGGTGTAGTGACTATTGGGCATTGTACTTTTGGGTTGTATAAATTAATATAATGGATCATTAGCTAGGTTGACAAGTTGATCATGTTCAAGCCTGTGTGACTGTGTCTTACGAAATTTATATCTAGTTTTTACCGATAATTGGCTGCCAAGTTTGATAATTCTAATAAAAAAACACACACACAAAACGTACACCAGTTTTACAGTTTTGTTTTGTTTTTATATAGTTTTGGCCCGTGCGGTTCATGTTTCATTGTTACATATCAAAATTGTAACAAACATATTGTATCAATAATTAGCTTAGAGTATGTTATAGAGAAATTTGACATACTCTAAGCAAGTTTGTTTTAATATAGTTTCGGTCACTTGTTTTACCAATTTTTTAGATTTTTTTTGCATTGTTTTATTTCGTTTTGGCTTTGTTGTTGGGAAACCTAAACCCTATCTCAAGGTGATGATAGAGAGTAATTTCCATTACATTTTATAGGGACTGTTAATGCAAGGTAAGAATCCCTTGGGTCAATCTTCCTAAGCAATAGGCACAATATCTCCATGAGACAACGATAAAGAAATAATCACAAATAGAGGGAATCATAGGGGTGTAAAGGCGGGCGGTTAAATAACCGCCTGCTAACCGCTATAGCCGCTAATCGTTTAACCGCTTAACCGCTAACCGCTAACCGTTATAACCGCCTAGCGGTTAACGGTTAGTGGTTATTGGGTTTAATAACCGTAATCGCTAACCGCTTTTTATATAATATATTTTGATAATTATAATTATAATAATATTTATAGATATAACTTAATCAATTGATTATTAATGATTAAATCACATTTTTGTTTTCAATAATTAAATCACAAATTGAGTATTAATATATTATTACTATAATTTATATGATTATATCACATGATCAATTGATCATTAAATTATTCGATTATATAATAACAAATTATATATATATAATATGACATAATTTATAAGTCATAAGTTTACAAGTTAATCATATGATTTATATTATTTATGTATAATGATAGTATGATATTTACAATTAAATTAAATAATGTGTTACCTATAACCATAATTGAATCAATGTATTATTAGATATTTTATACTTAGAAAACATATATCACATTAGATTAGATTTTTTTTTTTTTTGAAGTCGGAATAATTCTTCATAAACAACTCAAAAATTACACCAGGTCCCTCACAAATACTTGTGCACTCAACAAAGTCTCATGCACATCTATCAATGGAGCAGATCGTAGCCCCTTCATCCCCTCTCTCCCTAATAGAATACAGATAGTAGCAAGAGCCACCACAAAGGCTACCCAAGCTATTACCCCCCTTAGGTTTTTTGAGAGGAGAGACTGGGCTTACATCTCACATTGCTCCATCAACCTTACAAGGACAGCACAAAAGGCCTAAATTGCTCCACGTACACCATAGCTCCGTGTCAAATACACCAACACTCAAGAAATCAGAAAATTGTCTCTCCACACTGTGCTCCCCTCCCGTGAAAGTGCCAACTTGGCAAGCTTGTGGGCCTCCCCATTAGCCTCTCTATGAACATGAAGCACCGAGAATTCCAGAAACTGCCTACTCAGGAACTGGGCATCTTCAACAATCGATCCATAATTGGATCGTCCTCCACCAAAATCCTGCATAGCATGAACTACCTGAAGTGAGTTGCCTTCCAACATGATTTTCTGGAGCCCTAACGACAAGCTTAGTTCAACAGCACGTCTAGCCGCCAATGCCTCCGCAGTGGGTGGATCTTGGATAAAATCTAGAGAATCGCACATCATGGCTAAAATCTCACCCTTGGAATCTCGTACAATAGTTCCCATTCCTATCCGCCTCCTTCCACCACCAACAGTTGCATCCCAGTTGACTTTGAGTATACCCTTAGGAGGCTTCTGCCATGGAATTACCATTGGCCTTGTAGATCTTGTGCACCACCTTCCGTTTTGCTTCTCTACCATAGCAAAACAGCATGTTGGTCTTTTGCCACTTGCAGAAGAGCTTTTGGACTGGAAAACGTCCCCCTAAAAACCACGGAATTCCGTCTATGCCAAATTTGCCTTGCGACTAAGGTAACCAATTGAATCTCCTCCTCCGTACATCTTCCCAACAGCCATTTAATGAGACACATAAATTCCTTAGTATCACAGGAACTTTTCTGGATCCGGTTAGAGCAATCTGCCCACACATTCTGTGCAGAGGGACAACTCCATAGTGCATGCACAACCGTTTCAACCTCCAAATTACAAATCGGGCATAGAGGGTCAGATGTGATATTCTTTTTATATAACTTTTCCTTCGTTGGAAGTATATCACTACAGGCCTTCCATAGGAATACCTTGGCTGCTCGTGGTGCTTCAATATTCCAAATATCCTTCCACAGCTTTCCGATTACTATCTCTGTTTGAACAACTTCCTTTGTCAATTTCGAATTTATCTTTAGCCAGATGATACGCACTTCGAACTGTGAACTCGCCATTTTTGGTACACCGCCAGACCAACTGATCCCCCCTAGTACGAGGACTCATAGCCATACTGCCAATTAATTCTGCTTCCTCAGCCGAAAAGATAGCTTGGATAAGAGGCATGTTCCACCAATTAGTCTTTGTGTTCAATAACTCACATACTTTGGCACTCCGACCGAGCAAACGCACAGGGATTGAAGATACCCACCCGGGGCTGCTGGAACCCACTTATCAGACCATATACCAATTTTTGTTCCGTCCCCCACCCTCCATGATAACCCTTCTTCTAATAGGCTCCTAGCATTCCAAAAACTCCGCCAAATAAATGAAGGCTGACGCCCAAGATGAGCGTTAAGGAAAGACTCATGAGGAAAGTATTTCTCCTTAAGAATTATAGAAGCTAGACTGTCGGGATTCTGAATAATTCTCCACCTTGTTTGGCAAGAAGAGCCAAATTAAACCATTCCAAGTCTTGAAAACCCAAGCCGCCCATCTCCTTTGGTCTCCCAATTTTACTCCAACTCATCCATGCCACTTTATTCTCATCTTTCTTATGGCCCCACCAAAATTTGGACATCAAGGAATTAATATCCTTGCATAACGATTTCGGCAACTGAAACACGCTCATAGTGTAGGTAGGAATGGCCTGAACCACCGACTTCAAAAGTACCTCCTTGCGCTTGAGATAAAAAAGTCTCTTTCCATCCTTGCATACGTTCCCCCAAATCCGACCTTTCATACCCCCAAACGCCTCATACGTGACTGGCCGACTATTGCTGGCAGCCCAAGGTATTTCTCAAAGTGGGTTGTGATGATGACCCCTGAAATCGATGCAATATACTCCTTGAACTCTTCTCTAGTATTTTTACTAAAATATATAGAAGTTTTTTCCCGGTTCAATTTCTGCCCCGAAGCCTTCTCATAGATATCCAGGATCTCCAGAATGTTGCCCCATTCCATAAAATTGGCCTGCAAAACAACAAACTATCATCCATAAAAACAAATGGTTGATCTTGGTCCCCCTTTTGCAATAGGCAAACTGTGATCGAACCTTCCTTTCCGCCTTATGAAGAAGAGTGCTCGGACCTCTACACATAGAATAAAAGGTATGGCGACAACGGATCTCCTGTCGAATTCCCTTGAAGGACTAATGTGTCCATACGGTTTCCCATTAATAAGGACCGAATAGGAAACTGTGCACACACAAGTCATAATAAGTTCCACCCAATGTTCATGGAACCCAATCTTCCGCATTAGTGATTCCAGAAAATCCCATTCAACCCTATCATACGCCTTACTCATGTCAAGTTTTAACGCCATGTATCCCTTCCGCCCTTTAAAATGAGTGTTCATTGAGTGTAAAGCCTTAAAAGCAACAATAACATTATCCGTGATAAGCCTACCAGGAAGGAATGCGCTTTGGTTCGGGGAAATAATGGAATTCAACACCCTCTTCATTCTATTAGCAAGCACCTTCGACATGAGTTTATAAAGCACATTGCACAAACTTATGGGCCGGTAGTCAGTAATTCGTGAGGGATTTTTGATTTTGGGAATCAACACAATATGAGTAATATTTAAGGTAGGATAAAAAAGGCCAAAATTCAAAAAGTCCAGAACTGCCTTACCCACATCCGAGCGCAGTGTGGCCCAAGAACGTTGATAGAAGCAAGCTGAGAATCCATCCGGCCCCGGGGACTTGAGGGGGTGCATCTGAGAAAGAGCAGTATCAATATCCTCCATAGTAAATTCCTACAAAAGTTCTTCATTCATACTGCCAGTTACTCGTGGCTCCAAGGTGGCTAGGCAATCCTCCACACCTTGGGTCCCTTCAGAAGTAAAGAGCTTTTGATAAAAATCTATAAAGACTTTAGGAATTTCCTTTTTCTTACTCCATATCCACCCCTTCATCCACAATCCGGTTGATATGATTAATCGACGATGGTCTGCCCAAGCATGGAAAAAAGGCGTGTTCCGATCCCCGTTTTTGTACCAATTTTGTTTCGCCCTCTGCTTCCATTTAACATCTTCCTGCGCCATTATATATTCAATCTCAGCTTTCAGACGCGAGATATCCCCCCAATGCTCAAGTCCCTCATTTAATTGTAAAGATTCTATCTCCTTGGTCTTCTGTTTGATAATTTTGTTGGCATTCCCATATTTCATACCACTCCACCTAGTAAAACTTCTTTGACATGCTGCCAACTTGTTTTGCACCATTTGTAGCCCCAGGACCCCATCGTGACCTTCGTTCCACGTCTTCTCCACTAGACCCCCGAACTCATCATCAAGCTGCCACTTGGCCTCAAACTTAAAACTTCTATAGAATTCCATACTCTCATCTTTTTCTTGGGAAAACTGCAAAAGAAGGGGCTTATGATCTGATGCTTGTGCCGCCAAAACAAACACAGAGACCTCAAGGAATAAGGCCCTCCACTCCGAATTGGCTACTGCTCTGTCTAAACGTTCTTTAACAAAATTTTTATCATGTCTACAGTTGGTCCAAGTGTATTGAGACCCAATGAATCCCAAATCAGTCAATTGACAATGTCCGAGAGCATTCCTGAATTGGTCCATCTGCCCCTCCTTTCTCAACAAAGCTCCTACTTTCTCCTCTTGAGTAAGTATTTCATTGAAATCACCAATACACATCCACGGTTGGGGTTGAAATTGTCTGAGGTGTTCCAATAGGGCCCATGACTCGTGCTCTTCCAAGAATCTGGGTGCCCATAAAAGCATGTAAGTTTCCAAGCACTCCCGCTATCTTCGTCCTTCACCACGGCATTTATGTGGCGCCAAGTATAATTTTGAATTTCTAGTGCATTACCATCCCTCTAGAATAAAGCTAGACCTCCATTGCGCCCCACTGGCTCCACCACAAACATTCCATTGAACCCCAACCGAACTCTGATACTTTCCATTTTTTCCTTTCTACATTTTGTCTCCATAAGAAACAAAATGTCGGGCTTCTTCTCCTTTACCATGAGGCAAAGGTCTTGAACTGTCCAGGGGTTCCCAAGCCCCTGGCAGTTCCAACTTAGTAGAATCATGGCTCTTGGCGGGGCTGTACCACAGCTGCCGCCAATATCTCCGTAGAATGCACCTGAGTTGCCTTCACCGTTCTCATCCGCTTCTCTGTATGGACCTCTCTGTCAATTAGAAGAGCTATTGTGTCCATCCTCCCCCTTTTTCCATTCCGGCTTGCCTGTGAAAAGCTACCCGAATAATATCCCTGCCTTGCCATTCGTTTCCACTTTTTAATATTCAGTTTAGGGGTGCTAATCCCTACTTGTCTGTTTTCGGGTTGAGCCTCAACGGTGGAAGTGGGGAATACCTCCATATTTGTAATCTGACGCAAGTCTTCTTGGAAAACAACTCCTATCATATCAGTTAGGCCTATTTGCATTTCTTCTGTCTGGCCCATGTCACGGCCCAATTTGATTAATGCATTAGAACTGTCATGGTGGTGCTCTCTCGCCCCCACCTTCCTCGAAGTTTCTTGAAGCACCGACTTTCCTTTGTCGCCCTTATTTGTTTGCCACAATATTCCCTGCAAGGAAAGTCCCCGATTCAGCACTGCATACTGGCGAAATCTGATTGGTTCCTTGAATAGGGTTTCCAGAAAATTGAGCATGCCATTCCCATGGACCGCACGCCAGACTGTGCACCTTCAGCAACTTCATCTTCTTCTCTGGACTGGTTCGAGTGTGCACCCCCTCTATACCCAAAGTCTGTTTTCTTGCCTTTGCGATTTGGGTCAGTGGCACGGAGCCATGAACCCCATTGTTTTTGTGACTCACGGTCATTGAGATGCATGGCTGGCCGTACTGGGCATCCTCTGGGTCCATGAATGATACACCCACACCGGAAGTAGAACAACGGCAGTTTTTCATACTTAAACTCAACCCAAGTCGACTTCCCTGCAAAATTGAGAGCCCTGCCACGATCTAGTGGTTTCATAATATTGAGTGTGACTCGCAATCGCATATAGCTCCCCCATCCCAAACCGTTGCCAGCTACGTCCACATCTTCCAAATCCCCCCAATGAATTCCCAATCTTTGTTCCCACCGTCTTGTTCATACACAGTAATGGCATGTCGTGAACTTGTACCCAAAGCGGTGAATGACTAAACTCCAATTGAGAGGGCGGTGTGCTACCATCGAATTCGTTCAACACCAGAATTTGTCTATCAAAAGACCATGGCCGACCCTCTAGCACCCTTCTCTTATCTCTTTCATCGGAAAACTCAAATAACCAGATATTATCTTTGAGTTCTTTAAATTTCACCAACCCACCAATGCACCAGATGGTAGAAAAAACCGATTTGAAAGCCTCCTGATTCATATTCTTGTCTGTCCATATTCTCCCAATCAAGCACTTCCCTGCTACCACCCTGTCTTCAGAGACATCCAGTTCCTCAACCATGATACCTTCCTTCTCCCCCTCAATGAGAGAGATTTTCTTGCAGAGATCCCCCAACTTGTCCGCCATTACCTCAATTGCCACTTTCTTGACGTCCCTTTCCAAACCCTCCCACGCCGTTGCCGGTAGGAGACTAAACCTCGGAACTCGTTGTTTCTCTAGAGAGAAACCCTAACGAGGACTATATTATATTAGATTTTTAGATCTAAAATAATTTTATTATATTAATATGAATTGTGATTTGTGAGATAATATGATTATATAATTTAAGTATGAGTGTATGACCATTAAATCATTAGGAATTTAGGACTTAGGAGTTTGAGCATTATCATTAGATAATAAGTTCAATTAAAAAAAAAAGGACTATAAGTAAATATGATAATAATTTAAATCATTAATCATATGATATAATTTAATGAGATCATATGATTATATAATATCAAAGACATAAGTTTGTAATTGAATAAAATATTTTGATATATTTATATCTTCTAACATTTATTTATTTAATTTTCCATATATATATTGTCTATTTTATATTAATAATAATAAGAATGAATTTCACATCAAACAACGTCAATTTTGAGAGAAAACACATTAAGGGTTATGGTAGGGATTTTATCTTATTCTTCCCTTCCTCTCTCAGATTCTCTACCTCCGGACTGCCTCTATCGTCACCTCTTTCTCTCGACTCTCTCTATCTCGCAGTTTAATGTTTTATTTGTATCATTTAATGTTTTATTTGAATTTTTTTTTTTATATGTTTTATTGAACTTTTTTATATTTTTTTATATGTTGTGTTGAACTTTGTTTTTATATGTTGTGTGTGTGTGTGTGTGTGTTTTTTTTTTTTTTTTCAAGTTAACTGGTTACTAACTTATGATTTAATATTTAAGGATATTTTAAAATTTTTTAAAGTAGGTCAAATATTTTTTATTTTTTAATATGAGATCTTTTTATAGCAATTTGGCCTAAGAAGACACTAAAAATACAAAAAAAAAGAAAAAAAAAAAGAAAGTGAAACATGCTATAGTGCTTAAAAAAATCTCAAAAAGGCCCAAAAAGCCCAATTTTAAAAAAGCGGTTATTTAAGCATTTTCTTTACTAACTAACCGCTATCAATCATCATCCACTAACGCCTAGCGGCTAGTGACTAAAATTTAATTAAAAGCGATTACGGTTAGCGGTTTTTGCCAATAACCACTAACCGTAACCGCCTTTACACCCCAAGGGAATCACGTAATATATATAACACAAATATCTCTAGAGGAAATATCCAATCATCTCTATAGAATCAAGGATCCAATCACGGAGGTTGTTGGCCTTCCTTATCAGACCAACGTGAGCTGTCCATTTCCTTATCAAAACGATGTGAGGTGTTCATGTTGGTAGTGCATGCAGGTGCCTCCCACACTGGTAAGGGTAAAAAAAAATCCATGAACATGAACAAATAAAAAAATGTGGCACCCGGCCACTAGGCTGCAGCTGTCATGTTTTGGTGTTTTTTAGTAATTAAGTAGGTTTTAATGTTTGATTAAGTAATGTATTATGAGTCATGCATCTAATTTGACTGGCCTCATGTAGGCCAAAAAATCCGGCACCCACCAGCTGCCGTCCCATTTTTTAGTAATGGATTCAAATTTCGCTCAGCATCCCATTCCGTTGAGGGTCGGATGGAGAGAAAGGCGGAGAGAAACCTTGAGAGGGATGGAGGTGGACACCAGGAGCGTACCTTGATGTTGTGGAAGAGTTTGAATGTTATTATTACTAGGCATGCTATGCTTCCTGTTATGTTGTTTAAGATTCCCATGCAGAGTCCAAAGTCCTCAATGCTATAAACTCAAAAATCTACATGTTTCGATAACTTTTCAGGTGAGACACGGCCCTGGTTTTTACGATTGCAGCTTGACGATGGAACCTGGTCAAGATGGTTGTGAAGACATTGCAGTTGTCCACTTATCTGAAGATGATCAGGGCTTGGCAGCAGGGCAGTTTGCGGCCTTCTACCACGGAAGTACATGCTTGGGCTCTGGCGTAATTTTGGAGTCTTGGGATGATCAGGGTTTTCCTGTGTGTGCAAAGGCACTTGATATTGCAAGAATGAAAGATAAATCAAAACTTGGGAAACCCATTAAGATAAAATTTAAACCAGAAACTCCTGTGGGGTCAGATCAGAAAGATGGTCCAGAACTTTGTGCAAGACTAAAAAGTTCCTAGTTGCTGCCATTAAACATAGAAGACGGGCATCTAAGAAAGGAACAATCTCCAGATTCCCTGTGAATTGGCTGCAAAAGATTTGCCAGAAGTGGATGCAGATCTTTTAGCTTGTGCGATCTCAAATGCAGGAGAATTGACCACAGTTGGGTAGAAATCATAAAAGTGACGGCATGCAGTTAAAATGAAATCCTACAAGTGAGACTCTTACTGATCCTCGTGCCCAGGTAGAAAGGTAATAAGTTCATTAGATAGTTTGGTCATTGGGTTGTGGCAACTATTTTATCAACATTCTTTGAGATGAGTGGATGCCCATTTTTTATTTTTCATGGGGGTGGGTTGAATCTGCACCAAGCTGCAAATATCCATGTATATCTATTATCTCTTTGTATTTAGAGGACTATTTTAAGTCCCATTGAGCTTTAAGGAATTATTAACTTGCAAGGTTTGAGGTAACATTTTCTCCGGCAATTGAGCTTCAGATCTTACTGAGCTGCAGGGGTTTGTTTGGCATTAGCCTCTTATTGTTGCAAAAATTGATTGTTGTGGGAAAAAAAGTTAAGACTGTTTGGTATGAGAATATATATATATTTTTTGTTTTGTAGTAATTTTTTATTTGAATGGTAGTAAAAAGTTAATAATTTGATACAATTTTTATTACAATTTTCATACAAATTAGTATGACAGTTCATAATTAATTAAATTGATAAATGAATTATGAAAAACTTACAGTGCCTTTATTAACACTCCAATGATTTTGGTTTGACACCCAACAAAAAAAAAGAAGATAAAACATTTTATTGATAAAGCCCTCCACTCTCCTTATATAAAAAAGAATTTCTCGAGAAGCAAACAGAAATATTCTTATAAGTCACACTATATAACAACTAATAAGACCCTTTTTATCTCAAGGTTCTAACATTTTATTACAGAACCTTTGTATCAAGATTGTTCTATGTTTTTTCAAGAAATCTACAGTAAAAGTTTAGAATATTAGTTAATTATATCTAATTAAATAATTAAAATGTTATCATATTAAAGAGGGTGGCACAGATAATGTTGTGTTCATGGTGAGACGTAGAGATGTGGATGAAAGCAGGATGCAGTTGGACTGATCCCTCCATAGATACGTTGACACAAGAATGTCTCTGCAAAATCAAGGGCATTCCCTCGACAGATTCCTAGTTGTTGGACAATAAAACAGAAACAGCAGAATAATTATAACATTTTTGGAAATAAGTAGTATTGGCTTAAGATAAGGGCTGCAATTTGCGTCTACCTATCATGATGGGATGTACAATTACCCGGGTCAAACCCTCTCAATCTTAATCCGCAAAATTTTATGTTAGAGTTTATGATCGGCTCACAAGTTTATGTCAAAAATTGTGAAACCCCATACTGTGAACCCCATATTACGGGCTGCAAAATCTACTGCCAAATCAGAAAATTAGAAGTCTATAGTTCTTTCTCAAAAGCAACGTACACAAAGGCTTTCCGTAAAGCATAAACAACCTTCCCTGTTATAAGAATTATTTCATGTATATAATAAACATAAACATAACATATAGGAAAAACTTCTGACAATAATTTTGACAGTTCTTACATTCTCACCCTAATATAACCAATATCATGATGTGGATTTCAAGGCCTAACATGGAAGAAGTATTCACCAAGTACAAGACCCTTACCACTCGAACCAACCCCTTGGGTTTAATTTGCATTCAAAAGGAGTGTAGAGGTTACTCTCTCAAGAACCAAGGAAATCCTTCATGCTGCTTGCAGCATTGGTGCATGTCTTCCTCATATACAAAAGAAGAAATGATACAAGTAACTCATGTACATCCAAAACTTAAAACAGATGCATCTGATACAAAATTTGCAGTGGGGGGAATAAACAGAAATGCACCTAATGCCTATAGATAGCAGCATGCACAAAACCATGAATTAATAGTCAATATGCAGAGTACTGAAAAAGGAAAAGCATCTAAGAGATCAATATAGAATGCAACCTTTATGTGCATCAAGGATAATAACTTCAAGTGTGGTAAAACAAATAGACAAGCTTAAGTAAAATAAACAGGCAATGCATTTGATGTACCTCAAGTATTTCAGCGTCTGCCTGTTTTTGCCACGGCGAGCATCCTTGTCCCTCTTCTTGGCCGATTTCTTGGCAAGTTTTACTGCCTTAATCTTTTGAGTAGAGTCCTTGAAGCCCTCCCCAGGGACGACTTCATCTGGAGGCCGTGATTTTGACCTTGATCTGGATCTAGATTGAATTCGCAGCGTCTTGTTGTTAGGTGTGTCCACGCCCATATCCATAACATCATGATCAGCTCCCCTGTCAGGCGATCTCACCCTCTTCCGGCCCCTCGACTGACTGCGGGCTCGGTTAATGGCCAGAGTTGGATCCAGCCCCAAAGAGGATAGCTGCCTTCCCATCCTCTCTGTTGTGAACCGCCTGTCCTTGTCAAACTTTCTTGGTACGACAGGTCGGCTCTCTGCAGTGCTTTTCTTGACCCTGTGCTGCTGTATGAGTAAGCTTTTCTTTTTCCGGATCTCAGCCAATGCTTGTTGCTCTTCTGGAGTCAATTCCTTGCCATCGATCTCAAAATCATCATCATCCTCCTCTGCCTGCCGCAACCCATCTTCTTGTTCCAACTCTTCAAGCCTACGTAAAATATAGGATCAATGAAGTCATATTATACATTGTGCCCTCCAAAATTTCAGGCATTATATCTTCTTTCCATTCATCATTGGCCATGATATAATTCTTCTTCAAACTAGCAGAGTATACACCTGCACCACCATTCTCATTCTCCAAATCCCTTTCAGTTTTCCTCTTTTCCGTCGCTGCTAGCTGCTTCCTTAGCTTTAGCTTCCAAAACTGCCTGAGGTATACAAGGTGGCCTTTCCTTCCTTCTGGGGTCCCGTGGCTTTGGAATTGCAACATGAAAACGATTTAAGCAATCATTTATCTTTTTTGATTTCATCTTTAATTCCACCCTCTGATCCAATAACCTCTCACAAGCAGCATTTTTCACAGCAATTACCCCCTTCTCAGTCAAAGTGCTCATGGTCAACAGCACCCCAAGGTCATCTGCAGGCTTACCTCCTTGGCCAATCACAGTCTTCGTAGCTTCAGCTTTCATCTCCATGACCAACTTCTTGTCTTCCTCCGATATCCCTTCTAGTGGTTGCAAATCAGTCTTGTTGCAAACTATACATAATCAACGGTTTGTTCAAAAATAGAGACTTAATACTGTGAAAAAGAGCAGCCTGTTGAGCAATGGTGTATCCACAAGACCCTGAGATGTCTAAGAATGGGTATCATCCAATCGAGGAAACTCATCAATGATTGTAGAGAGCTTCTCATGAAAGTTCTGCTGGGTATACTTCACTTTGAGCATGTAAAACTGACGAAGGCAGGAAATAGCATAACCACAAATTTGGGTGTGCAAAAATGGCCAGATGGCCAACGGGGTAGTCATAACCAATTCGATTTTTTTTTTAAAATTTTTTTATTAAAAAAAAAAAGGCAATATGGAAAGTTTTGGATACAATTGATTAAATTGCAAAAATTTGAAACTTTGGAGGATAGATTGAAAAAATAAAAACTTCAGTGTTCGAATTAAAAAACACGGTCTACTTTAAGGGGTAAACTGTAATTTTTCCTCAAAAAACTTGTAGTGCCTTTATTAACACGAGCTTATAACCCGTGCAATGCACGAGATTTTTAGGGTTATATTATAATCATACTTTTTATAAGTATTTTCATAATTGTAAAAGAAAAACTTGAATTTTGCTTAATTAAAACATTAATATAAAATTAGAAAGAATTTCTAATATTGTTGCCGTAATTCTTTGTTATAGTTTAATTTCAAAATTTAAATACATTTCTATCGAGCTTTTCTTTATATGTTGTAACAAAAAAAAAAATCATGCATTTTTAAATAAAAAAGAAATACTAAAGGTTATACACTAATATATTACTTAAAATATAAATTCGGGTAAATTATACAAATAAACAAAAAATTTCATAGGCGAATAGGTCTCGAAAAAATATCAAATAAGAAGCATGTTATATTGAACAATTAACAATTTTATAAACTAATGGACACTAAACAAAAATAAGTTCCAAGATGACCGTTGTGATTTTACACTTTGGTTTAGACATCGAATATATAAGGGGAAACTTCACAAAACCCCCGTGAACTTCCACCCGTTTTGAAATACTCCCCCTAAACTTCAAAAACTCTTAATTTACTCTCTTGAACTTTCATTTGCTCTCAATTTGGACCCCTACGTACAAATTAGAGTTTAAAATTTTATAAAAATATCAAAATACCACTGATTTTTATTTTTTAAAAAAATAAAAAAAAATCTTTGGAAGTTGGAATTTTATACAAAAGTCACCATTTCAAATTAACCGTTTAAAATTCCAACTTCCAAAACGTTTTTTTTTTTAAAAAAAAAAATCAGGGGTATTTTGGTCTTTTTTCAATTTTGAAAACCTAATTTGTACGGATGGGTCTAAATTGAGAGCAATTGAAAGTTGGGGGGGTTAAATTGAGAGTTTTTGAAGTTTAAGGGGGGTATTTCAAAACGGGTGGAAGTTCAGGAGGGTTTTGTGAAGTTTTCCTAATATATAATTATTCGTAGAATGCTACATATATATTATAAAAATTATTTTTGCTACTGAAATAAAAAATAAATACCTAATCATTATGTTGAGTTAAAAACTCTGACAATTTATACAATTAATCAAATTAATCATTAATATACAATTATATATTTTAAAAAATAAAAAATAATGCAATGAAATTTTCAATTAATAATCGTTATACCTAATAAAAAACAGGTTTTTTTAATTATTTTTTATTAATAATGCAATGAATTTTTTTTTCTATTTTATTTCTATATCCTATCATTTAGTTCATCTAATTCAACTAGAACATATAATATTATGTTATATACATATTAAAGTGATTAAACATAATAATACATTATAATTTGATTTGTATTATTTGTTTCCTCATTTGATTTTGACATTAATAATACTTAATTTATTGCATATTTATATATGAAAAACTTTTCAAATATAATTAGATGTCATTAATTAAGCTAATTTAATGACCGGTTTTTAAAGTAAAAACCGGTTCACTTTTAAAAAACCGATTGACAAATTATACCTTAAAAACCAGTTTAACATTAGAATAAAAAGGGTTCACGTCACATGTCGCAATATTGCGTAATGCGCGGGATTTTTATGGTTATATTATAATCGTACTTTTTATAAGTATTATGAAATTTACTTTTCATAATTGTAAGAAGAAAACTTGAATTTTGCTTAATCAAAATATTAATATAAAATTAGAAAGAATTTATAATATTGTTGGTGTAATACATATTATATTTCAATATAAATAAAACTCAAAATTATGAACATTTGAAAAAGTACTTTGGCCGTAGAAAAAAGCACGTGCGAGATTCTTTGTTATAGTTTAATTTCAAAATTTAAACACATTTTTATCGAACTTTTATTTATAGGTTGTAAAAAAATAAAAATAAAAAATATCATGCTTTTTTAAATAAAAAAGATATACTAAATGTTATATACCAATATATTACTCAACATATAAATTCGGGTAAATCATACAAATATAGTGAATGAATAATCTTGCGTATAGCGCGAATTATGAGAGTGAATGACTTAGAAAAAGAAAAGAAAAATGAGAGAGAGACGTGGAAGTAGACGTGGAGGCCAATCGTTCTCTCTTCTCCAACGCCGCTCTAGGGTTTTGGAGGTAGAGTTTTTTTCGTGAACCTTTGAGTGGAGAGGGGATCATTTGTGTGTGATTTCTACAGTACAACGACAGGCGGTAAGGACCATGATGAAGGGAAGCGCTGCTGAGGAGTTGACGAGACAATGGGGGAAACTCACTTTGTGAGAAGATGAGAATCTTGGCATTGTGATCAAGCAACAAACTTTCTCTCCGCTGGTACAGCGGGGGCGTTCGTGTTTGGTAGGGAAGCTTCTATCAAAGAGAACCATAACCAAGGAGGTGTTGAAGACCCCAATGGTGCGTGCTTGGAAACTGTCGGGGAGTGTGTCTTTTCGAACGTTGGGGCCAAATCTTTTCATGTTGAATTTGAGAAGTGGTGGGACAAAGATAGAACTTTGGAGAGCCGGCCGTGGACGTTCGATGGAGATCTTTTTTCCTTAGTGGACTATGACGGTCTAACGCAGATGGAGGATTTGGAGTTCGAAAAAGCAGCCTTTTGGGTGAGAATGTACAAGCTACCTCTCGCTTGTATGGGAAAAGAAGTAGGTCTCCAAGTAGGTTCAACGGTAGGGGAGGTTGAAGACATTGATGTTCTGGATGACGGAGTGGGATGGGGCGAATACTTGCGGGTTAAAATCTGCATAGACCTCACCAAACCTCTGGCAAGGGGCCGGATAATCAAAGTGCAGGACAAAGAAATATGGGTGGCTTTTCAATTTGAGAAAATACCCCGTTTCTGCTTCACGTGTGGAACAATGGTTTACAGCAGTCAAAAATGTGGTGAGTATGGTGGAAAGAGAGTGCAGAAGGCAGAAGAAACAGAGGAGTTTGGGCCGTGGCTCCGAGTCGCATCACCAAAAAAACACTTTGGCCAAGTTTCTGGTTTGTCAACGGGCAGACATGGGAACCACAGATTTACCGGCCAAACTGATGGGGAAACGGCTGACAACCACTATTGGAGGAGGATCGACTGTGATGGCGGAGATGGGTGCAGCTGCCGTGGAAACCATACCGGAGGCGGAAGGGCGACGGGGACCCAAGGAGAGAAGGGTCTTTTTGCGTCTGGATCCAAATCTCTTTCCAAGGATATAGACGAATATGGAAAGGGTGAGCCGTGGGAATGGACCACGCTGAGCCTCGATCGATCAAGACATTCCAGATATGGATGGAGCGGACCATGCGGAGATTCAGCAAGATATGGGCGTAATTGATATGGGCACTGACGTCTCCGAAACGGGGCAGGAAAGAATGACTTATTTAAAAGAGAACGAGCAAATTATGGAGGATAATACGGGACCTACAGCTCCAGCTAAGGGAAAGGAGTTGAAGGAAAATCTGACTGGGAGTAATTATGGGAAGTCACCAGCTAAGACAATTGTAGGGGGGAAAGAAAAAGGGGAAGCTGGCAGTGTTTATGTTGGTCAATGGAATCAAATAAAGGAGAAGATGGAATGGAATTTAATGGAAGGAAGTAAGGAGAGTTTCAGCCCGTCCCAGGCTGCCACGTCGCCCAGGGAGGAAAATAAAAAAAATGCCCAGCCGAAGGGGACTTTCAAGAGAACCCAAACAAAGCTAAGGGGCAATGACAGCCACGTGAGCCTTATTGGGCTAGGAAGCCAAGTTGGAAACAAAAGAAGGGAACCTGCGGATGGGCCAGTGGTTTCAAACCCAGGGAGCAGCAACTTACACTCAAAGTCTGATGTGGATGAGCACTGTGGATGGAAGAAAGCCCGAGCATCCAAAGAAGACACTAGTGATAAGAACAAAATTCAGGCGGCGGCTGCTGAGTAGCCCCGCCCATTCCAATGAGTGTATTAAGTTGGAATTGTCGAGGGCTTGGGAACCTAGAGACAGTTCATGACCTTCACCGTATGGTAAAGGAAAAAGGACCCGACTTAGTTTTTTTAATGGAAACTAAGATGCAAAATAAAAAGTGTGAGTTTATTCGAATAAAACTGGGTTTTGATTACATGTTTGGTGTTGATAGTGTAGGGCGTAGTGGGGGGTTACTTTTGTTGTGGAAGAATAATTTCAATGTTGTTATCCAAAATTACAGCCGCAGGCACATTAACTCTGAAATTAAAAATGTTGCAAATAATATGATATGGAAATTCACTGGGTTTTATAGGCACCCGAACTCAGCAAAAAGGAAGGAATCTTGGAATTTGCTGTGACATCTTTCTACTTTACAACCAAATCCGTGGGTATGCATCGAAGACTTTAATGAAATTGTGGATTACTCGGAGAAAAAGGGCATTGTTATCCGCCCTAGATGGCAAATGGAAGATTTTCAACGGGGGTTGGAGGATGCCAGGCTACATGATCTTGGGTTCAAAGGCTCGAAATACACTTGGAACAATGGTCGACCTGGAAGAGAATACACTGTAGAACGGTTGGATAGGGCGGTGGCTAATACGGAGTGGAGAGATAATTGGAGGGATGCGGTGGTAGAAACTCTGGTATGCTGCAGTTCAGACCACTTACCATTGCTTTTAATTTTGCAGAGGCCCAAAATTCATGGCAGGAAAAATTGGAGGCCATTCTGATATGAAGCTGGCTGGTCAAAAAGGGGGGACTTCAACAAAATTATTCAAGAGACATGGGAGATAAAAACTCCAACCAGGATGCCATGGGTGGACTTCAAAAGGAAGCTTCAAAAATGCAAGAAGGTAATCCAACAGTGGGTTCAAAAATCAAAACCTCCGACGGAGAAGTATATAAAGGAGAAAACAACCGAATTGGCCAAAATTCAGGAAGAGGCAAATCCATTGAAAATGCATGTGGAGAAGGAGATTAGAGAAGAAATTCATACTCTTCTAGAGTAAGAAGAAATTAAATGGAAGCAACGAGCCAAAGAAGATTGGTTGCGGGATGGGGATCGAAATACGAAATATTTTCATGCGTGCGCAAATCACAGACAAAGGAAAAATCGGATTGATCACATTGAGGATAGATTGGGACGAGAATGTGGAGATGCGACTTCAGTGGAAAAAGCATTTGTTGAATATTTCAAATTTTTATTTACATCTTCCAATGCCCATGATACTTTCGAGTGCACAGATGCTATTGAAGGAGGTTGACAGAGTCAATGAAAGCTGGTCTGACAGCTATTTACACGGAGGACGAAATCCACCGAGCTCTAATGCGATGGCTCATTAAAAGGCACCGGGGCTGCACGGTTTTTCCAAATGATTTCTATCATCAACAAAGGGAGCACAATGTCTTTTTGTTTTACATTTTTGAATGGAGCTAGGATGGAGGAGAATATTAATATGACACATATAGCTCTAATCCCAAAGAAAACAGCCTCTAGGAGTGTTTCTGATTTTAGACCGATTAGCCTCTGTAATGTCAGCTACAAAATTATTGCTAAAGTTTTGGCAAATCGTCTTAAGCTGACTCTCCCGCACATCATTTCGGCTAATCAAAGTGCATTCATACCGGGAAGACTGATCACAGACAATATTGTAGCGGCATACGAGACTTTACATTCCATGCAATCCAGAATGTGGGGCAAAATGGGCTATATGGGCATAAAGCTTGACATGAGTAAGGCTTACGACAGAGTCGAATGGAATTTTCTAGAGGCGGTCATGCAGAAAATGGAGTTCCCGGAGGTATGGATATCTTTAGTTATGGGATGTGTAAAATCTGTCTCTTACTCAGTTATAGTTAATGGGTAGCCGGTTGGGAACATAAAACCTACAAGAGGGATTTGTCAAGGGGACCCTCTATCCCCTTATTTATTTCTTTTATGTGCGGAGGCACTGAGTGCGCTGCTAACAAGGGCAGAAAGGAAAGGGGTGTTGACATGGGTGCCTACCTCCAAAAAAGGCCCCACTTTGAGCCACCTTTTTTTCGCAGATGACAGCCTGATTTTCTGCAAAGCCAATTCAGTTGAGTGGCGAAGGTTAACAAAAATTCTGGAGAAATATGAAGCAGCATCAAGGCAAAAATTAAATAAGGATAAAACTTCTATTTTCTTTAGCCGCAACACAAGCATTGAAAAAAGAATGGAAATTTCACAACTCTCGGGGTTGCAAGCCACTCAAAGTTATGATAAATATCTAGGGCTCCCGACCCTAGTGGGCAAGTCTCGGACACAAGCCTTTGCAAGCATTAAGGATAGAATTTGGAATTGCC
Source organism: Carpinus viminea (assembly GCA_013348765.1). Taxonomy (NCBI): domain Eukaryota; kingdom Viridiplantae; phylum Streptophyta; class Magnoliopsida; order Fagales; family Betulaceae; genus Carpinus; species Carpinus viminea. Next base: position 47,708,962 of record CP054668.1, on the reverse strand, counting down.
TCAATAATTGGAAGACAAAATTCTTGACGCAAGCAGGGAAGGAGATTCTTATCAAAGCAGTTGCGCAGGCGATACCTACATATTGCATGAGTGTGTTTTTGCTTCCAAAAACACTATGCAAGGAGATTCAAGGAATGATGCAACGGTTTTGATGGGGCCATAAAGATAATACTTCCCGAATTCATTGGATGAGTTGTGAAAGAATGGGGACGTCAAAATCAAAAGGTGGGTTAGGATTCCGGGATTTGGAAGTTTTTAATAAAGCTTTACTTTCAAAAGCAGTTGAGAATGCAAGCTGGACTCTCTAGCGGCAAAAATTCTTAAAGCAAAATACTACCCATCTAGTTCCATTTTGAAAGCTAAACTGGGTAACTGTCCGTCATATTTATGGAGAAGTTTCATGACTGCCCAACCTGTTCTCAATAATGGGCTGCTATGGAGGGTACGGAATGGGAATAACATTTATGTTTGGAATGACAAATGGCTGCCAAGACCCACCACTTATAAGACCATCTCACCGACAAGAATTCTTGATCAACATGCACGTGTATCGGAACTCATTGATCAGACTACAAGGAAGTGGAATGTAGAGCTCATTTCGGAGATCTTCTTAGAGGAGGAAGCTGCGGTGATCAGGAGCTTACCCCTTAGCCCTCTACCGGTGGAGGATAGAATCATATGGAGGGGAACAAAAAATGGTATTTTTTCATCATAGGCTTATTATATGGAGATGGAAAATATTGCCATTTACAAGGGAGCATGTCCAAACCGATGAGGGAAAAATTGGAAAGAAATATGGAATTTAAAAGTCCCAAAGCGTGGTGAAACATTTTCTATGGAGGGCTTTGCACAACCTACTACCAACAAGAACCAATCTCGTCAGGAAAGGGGTCATTCAAGATGCAGGTTGCCCCATCTGTGAAGTAGAGGATGAGACAGTGGAGCATATTCTATGGAATTGCCCATCTTCAAAGGACGTGTGGGGGGGTGGCCCAAGGAGTCTACAAAAGCTTGGCAATCGAGGCAGATTCTCAAATTTTTTTGAAGTGTTGATGGGACGGTGTACCAAAGATGAGTTGGAATTATTTGCTGTCACGGCCAGGAAAATTTGGCTTAGAAGAAACTCTGTGATTCATGGAGAATTTTTTTCCCACCCAACCCAGCTATTACGGGAAGCCAAAAATTCCCTTGAAGAGTTCCAACGCATTCACAGTGAAAATCGGGATGAAGTGCAGAACTCAAGGGACACAGTGGAAGTGAAATGGAAACCACCGCCAGAGAACATGCTAAAGATGAACTGGGATGCAGGGATTAATAAATCTGAAGGGCGGGTAGGTATCGGACTTATTGTCAGAGATTCCAACGGTTATTGCCTTCTTTGCTCGAAGTTTATCTGTGAATATACACACCGATGCATCCACGGCAGAGGCACTTGATCCGAGCTATCATGTTCGCAAGAGTTGGGATACTCTAACATTTTATTTGAAGGTGACGCCACGCAAGTCATAAAAGCTATTGGAGAAGAAGGCCCATGTTTTAATAGCTTCGGTCACCTGATTGAATGTATTCATGTTGAGTTACAAAAAATGGAGCGAGCCAGATTTATTCATGATCGTAGGGACGCCAATAGTGCGGCTCATTTGCTAGCATAGTTGGCTACCACCCATGTCACTTTGTCCACCTGGATGGGGTATGCCCCACCTAGTGTAGGTGATATTGTAAGAAGAGAGCAATCTCTCCTTCTTGTGTAATCCTTTTGGATTTTTCTGAGATAATGAATATTCACAATATTCCTTCAAAAAAAATTTATGAAATAATTTATATATGGAAAACTCTTGAAATATAATTAAACATCATTAATTATGCTAATTTCTTTTCAAAAAAAAATTACGCTAATTTAATGATTGATTTTTACTTTAATTTTAAAATTTAAACACATAATTTTCATTATAAGTTAAAATGAACTTTTTAAATTAAAAAAATTAAATCTTTGTTCCTATAAGTATATATGATTTAAAATAAATAGTATAAAGAAAAAAAATTAGCTAGAATAATACATGAATTATAATATAGTTAACGCATTTAATGGCGCTAATTAGTGACATGTGGATTATATTGAAATATAACTAACGTAATTAATGATGTCATATAGATATATAGATATAATTAATGCAATTAATGATTATTTTTTAAGAAAAAACCGGTTATATATGTGTATAACTGCTTTTTTTTTGGAATCCTAACCGTATTAATATACATTAAATTGACTAAATGTACTGATACATTATAATTTGATTTATATTATTTGTTTCTTTATTTGATTCGGACATTAATAATACTTAATTTATTGAATAATTTACATATGAAAAACTTTTGAAATATAATTAATGCAATTAATGACGCCAATTAATGACTGGGTTCACTCTTAAAAAATCGGTTCACATACTGTGCCTTAAAAAACTGGTTTAGCGTTACAATAAAAAGGGTTCACACCACATGTCATAATATTAAGACGCTTCTGAGAATGATTCGGCTTATATATATATATATGATTAAAAGAGAAAAATTTATGGACTCTTCTTAAACTATCACTCAATTAAAAAAAAAAAAAAAAAAAATCTATTTTCCTTTTTTCTTCAAATTTTTGCACCTGAATTTTATTTTATTTTATTTTTTAAAAAATTGTTTTATTTTTTATTTTATTTTATTAATGATATTTTCGTCATTAATGGAACAGTGTCAATTTTTGATTTTTGATTTTTTTGAAAAATATGGAATTTCCATTGATTAAATTTCACATATAGCTCTAAAAAATTATAGCCAAAAGTTATGAGGATTACAAAGTCATAAAAAAAACTTCAAGCTTATTTTAACCCATGAACAATTACATTTAAGGAACTTATCTGCTTTGTGCAAACTAGATTTAGTAGGGGTGAAATAGCAATTGCAGTTAGCAGTTAGTGGCTAAAACAGCTAACCGCAACTGCCTAAGCGGTTAGTAGAAATCTATTAATCACCTTTGCTAACCTGGTAGAGGTAACCTTTAGTTAGCAGTTAACTGATCTGATTAACGCTTTTTATTAACCGTTTTTTATTGGGCTTTTTTTTTTGGCCGATTTTGGTCTAACTTTAAACCTTTTTTTGGCTTACTTTAAACATTTTTCTCCTCTTTCATGGCCATTTTAGCATTAGAAATTGTTTGTGATCACCTTTTACAACATATAACATACAAATAAAATTATAACAAAATTATCACTTCACTTGTAGTCTTGTCCACAACACAGAAATAAAACACAATAGTTCATAAACTCACATGGATAAATACAAAATAACCACTAGGCTACAATAACTCATTGTTACTTATTATATAAAATATATATAATATATAAATATATATTATATTTTTAACAAAGTAGTTTGTGGTTAGCAGTTAGCGGTTAGGTGGTTTTTCAAAACTCACTAACCGCTAACTGCTAACCACCTAACGGTTTTTCAAAACTCAAAGCGGTTAGCGGTTAGTGCAGTTAGTGGTTAGCGGATGCGATTAGACAGTTTTAAATTTCACCCCTAAGATCTAGGACATGAAAAAATAAAAAAACAACTAAGACTATCTTTGTTTAAAATATTTTATGAAAATGTCTTATTTTTTAGTGCTTGGCGGCTTGGCATGATATAAAATATTAATTGGTCAATCTAAAAATGTTTTCAATTGACCAAGAAAAATAATTTTCAAGATGCGTAAAATGGTTTATGTTTCTCATTTATGTAAACCATTTTTCATTACTTTTTCCCACTCCTAGTGGCAAATAGTTACGAAAGGGTCCTTATGGGGCCTACTTGCCTAAGCAGGTCTAGGAATGTTCGAACACCTGTTGGGGCAAGAGTACCTCACATGGACCTCTCACAACTGCTTACCCAAAGTGCAAGCAATATGATCCCATTTTTTAAGGCCTTTTATCACAAACTCTCTTCTTTTGTAGCTTTTATTCATTGTCACTCTCTCTTCCTCGTACCTCCTTAAATTATATGAAAATATAAGAAAATTTTGGTAATTTTTCATACGAGCTAAATGTTGAATCACCAGTTATCCCAAAAGCTCAAAGTTGATAGAAAGAGATGAATTTAATTAATTCATGTTTACTCCATTGGAAAATGAATAATTACTACTAGGAAACGAAAACCCCATACATATATATATTTTCAAACTCATTAAAAAAAAAACCTCAAATAAAATGGGTGGCTAACAAATTTGACCACCATTGGGGTGGTTGGCTACCCATGAAGTGGCTAGGGGTAACATGCCATCTTGACAAAAAACAATAAGTAGTCACACCACTCCCGACCTCTTCCTGGGAGGTTGACCACCCACTTTATTTTTCATTTTTTTAAAAAAAAATTTGTTTTAAGTTCAAAATTAAAAAAAAAAAAAAAATTATATGGGAATTTTTTTAAAATGTATTCAATTCCTCAAGGATTAGCTAAGCTACTCATTTTTTAGTGGCTTAACTAATCCTGAGTGTATGAGATTAGTAGTCCTATGAAAATAAACTATTTCCAATAATAGCGTGTAACCAAACAAATGAATGGTTATACCATAGGATTAGCTATTCATTTTCATGGTCTATTTTACGAAACAAATGAGGCCTTAATCATTACTTTAATACTCCGCATTTTAATAGATGAGGCCTAAAACGTGAAATATTTAATTTAAATAGGGGTAATTTGATGAAGTCAATATTCGATTTCAAGACCTTTGACTCTGATATCATGTTAAATCATATGTTATCCCGAAAGCTTAATGGAGCCTGCACTATATACCATGTGATAAGGATATAAAAATATATATACATATATATATATATATATATATATATATATATTGGCCTGCACATAAGGGAATGTGTTGAAGAATAATCTCACATTACTTGTAGACAAAACCTTGAACATGTTTATAAGGAGTGTAAAACTTTTACTTGTTAAACCAATTTTATGAAATGAGTTAGGACAACGAAAAGCTTAATGGGGGCTAAGATTATAATTTTGTGATGTTGGCTTATAATTTATTTTTATTTTTATTTTTTTTCATAAAATAGTTAATGTCTCAAATGAAAGGAACACCGGCAAGGGGCAAGGAGGTTGGCAGGTTGTCATGACGAATTGCTCCATTGCTCGGTGCATATATCAATTGGGCCCAGCCCATACCATGGTATTTACTGTACATTCCTTTATGTAGGCCTTCAAAGTTTCAAATTCTAAGCAGGCCTAACAAAGCCCATCTTTATTTGGTGATATTATGGGATAGGCAATATTTTAATAAAATCACAATGGAAAAATTAATAAAGACAACCTTAATTGGTAAGCAAAAGAAAGGGAAAAATACAAAATTAGTCAATGTGGTTTACCTGATTTACAATTTATTCACTGTGGTATCAAAATGAATTTAAAAGTTCCTATGGTATACAAAAGAAAACAATTTAATTCCTCCTGTTAAATTTCATCTATTGATTTAACGGATTCCGTTAGTGTGCCACATCACATCAAATAAAATTATGACACATATAATGTTTTATTTATGACTTTTAAAAAAAAACACACTTGGATTTTTCACGTCATATTATTATGCCAACTAATACTCCCACCTCAACTTTATATATATATATGTTAAACACATCAGGTAAAATATTTTAAAAAACATTAATTCTACCAAATTATTGATCTGAAAACCTAATTTAAAAGAAAACAATTTTCTATCTGTAGATGTTTAGTTTTTTAGGCCTATCCCCTCCTCCTCCTCCTCTTCTTCTACTTCTTCTTCTTCTTCTTCTTCTTCTTGTTTCTTCCTATCTTTTTCTCCGTCATCTTCTTGTCACTTCTTCACCCAAGTTTGTGTCCACTAGGAAACATGGAAAGCAAGTCTGAAATTAAATTTCTATATCTTGATCATGGTTGTCGGCAAAAGAAGTTATGTATGGAGGTTTTTTTTCTCCTGTCTCTATCTCTGTACTTCCCTCTTGAAGTTGCCAAGAAAAGAGGAATTTCAACATAGGAGAAGAGCATAAGAGAAAAGTAGAAGAAAGGAAGAGACGGAGAAAAGAAACCACGACAAGAAAAAATGGAGTAGAAGATATATAGGAAGAGATGGAGAAAAAAAAAAAACACGACAAAAAAAAAAAAAAAGAAGAAGAAGAAGAAAAACCACAAGAAGAAAAACACAAAAACGGAGAAGAAGAATAAGAAGAGGGGATAGGCCTAAAAAACTAAACATCTACCGGTAGATTTTTTTTTTTTTTGAATTAGGTTTTCAAATCAATAATTTGGTAGAATTAGGGTTTTTAAAAATATTTTACCTGATGTGTTTAATGTTAAAAAAAAAAAAAAAGTTGAGGTGGGAATATTAGTTGGCATAATAATATGATGTGGAAAATCCAAGTGTGCTTTTTAAAAGTCATAAATAAAACATGACATGTGTCATAATTTTATTGGATATGACGTGGCACACTAACGGAATCCATTAAGTTAATAGATAGAATTTAACGGTAGGGATTAAATTGTTTTTTTTTTTGCATACCACATGTACTTCTAAGTTCGTTTTGATACCACATGGAGTAAATTATAAATCAGGTAAACCACAATGACTAATTTTGTATTTTTCCCCAAAAGAAAAGAATAATGATATATGCATATCAATCCCATGCCAGTTTTCCATATAAATAAACTCATTATGCTTCCTCATTTTTCATCAATATCCTCTTGATTCTTGTTTGTCTGATTTTGCCCAAGTATACAAAGCTTTCGTCAATATGAATTAGGATTTGGCTTAGGTGTTAAAAAAAAAAAAAAAAAAAACTACACTGTACTTATGTTATAGTTTTTTTTAAGGGTTTAAATTTAATCTGAAGTATTTCATGAGAAAGAGAAAGAAAGTGATATAAGACTTGAAATTAAATCTTCGGACAAAATTGAGAGGGTGTTGGTGACATTTCTAAGTAAAATCTCTTCCATACTTAATGTAGGGATGCCCCCCCAATACGGATCGAGGATGAATAGCAAAGTCACATTTTTCACAATAATAGAACTAATGGTTTAGATTTTTTGTTTGTTTCTTTTTTTTGGCAAATTAGACAATAACATTTTTCGTACTCTTTTTCAACAATGTAAGTGAGTGAGAGGAGATGCAGGTCATGTTCATATTCAACTTTGAGTGGGAGTGTTGCACAATCTAAACCCAAAGCAAAATTGTATTTCGTGCATATATACATATATAGCAATGTGTCTCCACTTTCCCTCACAAGAATTGCAATCTTGAACTGAAATTATAACAAGGTGGGACAACTAATCTCCACTTCCCCTCGCAAGAAATAATCTCGGTGCATATATTAATTAGGCCAAGCCCATACCGCGTGTTTTCTTCACATTCCTTTATAAAGGCCTTCAAAGTTTCAAATTCTAACCAGGCCCAACGAAGCCCATCTTTATTTGATGATATTATGGGATAGGAAATATTTTAATAAAATCACAATGCAAAAAATATTTTATTTTCTTACAAAAAAATTGCTAATTTTTTTTAAAACAGAAATTTTTATTTAAAAATTTTATAAAACAAAAAAAAAAAAAAAATCATTTTTTATAAAAAAAAATTAATAATTTTTTAATTTTTTTTCTTATACAAAGGATTTTTTTTTTTTTTAATTTTCCATCTTTTGGAATTTTTAATTTTTATGTTTTTTCTAGAAGTTTTACTATTTTTTTTCCCAAGGTAGTTTCATTCATTGGAAACATTGACAATTTTGATAGTTTGGGGAGACTTTGTCACAATTGAAAGTTTGGAGGATATTGTCAATTTGGTGGTAGTTTGAGGGGGGACATGGACTTTCCCCAAATTAATAAAGACAACCTTGCTAACTGCTAAGCAAAAGAAAATCATATATATGCGTGAATCCCATACCAGTTTTCCACATAAATAAACTCATTATACTTCCTCATTTTTGATCGATATCCTCTTGATTGTCTGATTTTGCCCAAGTATTCAAAGTTTTCCTCAATATGCATCAGGATTAATTAACTTAAGTGTTAAAAAAAAAAACTACAGTACTTATGTTATAGATTTTTTAAGGGGTGCAAATTTAATTTCAAGAATTCCATAAGAAAGAGAAAGAAAGTGACATAAGACATGAAATTAAATCTTAATAATGACGGTCTATGATTTTACTCCTCTACTAATAACCAAACTAATAATATATAACCAAAAAAAAAAAAAAAACTTTTTTCTTTCTAAAAGAAGAGTGAAACAAAAAGTTTAATCAAATCAAAATATACAATGAAATAAATTATATAATTATAAGGAACTCTCTTTAGTGTAGACACAAATGTGCTAGCTAGTACAACTAACTACAAATGACATTTTTCTAATCAGTGGTAAGAAGTTATTTTATTCTCAATTTGTCCATACATTTAGTCCAGATGGACAATGGATTTGCATTGTGTACAGTTTATAGCCACATCTTCATCAAAAACTTCATTGCATGAATCACATGGATGAGAGTCCTTAGTTCTTCGGACAAAATTGAGAGGGTGTTGGTGAACTTTCCAAGTAAAATTTCTTCCATACTTAATGTAGGGATGCCTCCCAACTATGCATCGAGGATGAGCAACAAAATCGCATTTTTCACAATAATAGAACCAATGGTTTGGATTTCTTTTTTCTTCGCAAATTAAACAATAACATTCTTCATAATCGTTTTCGGCTGTGTAAGTGAGTGAGAGGGGATGTTGGTCATGTTCATACTCAACTTTGAGTGGGAGTGTTGCACATTCAAAACCCAAGGCAAAATCACATTCCTTGCATACAAATACGCCAATGTGTCTCCTTTGCCCTTCACAAGAATTGCAATCTTGAACTGAACTTGGAGCAAGGAAAAGGGAATGCTTGTGACCTTCATGCTCAAGAGTTTTCGAAAGCAAACAACATCGGATATCAAGAATGTATCTACAGTCGAAACATGCATAAGCAAAGCCATGGCTAAAAAGACGACAAGCGTCACAGAAACGGTGTTACCGATTATAAATCCGAATGGGTAGAGGGTAAGTAGATGTGGGTGAGTTGGGTGTCGCTTCTTTAAGGGTAGTCGAGCACATTTGCTATGGAGAAAATAATTACATTGCTGACAACTATAAAATGGGGTGGAAATTATAAGTTGCATACAACCTTCACAGAGCTTATTATGATGAACCTCGACTTCGTTGTGGCTGAGGATTAAGTTATGTTCATGATTGAAATGTTCGAGCTCCTCAAGTTCTTCTCCCTCTTCAAACTCGATACCGTCATCCTCTATGCTTGAGTCGTCTATGGTATCACTGCTTGCTCCAATTGAATTTTCGTGTGCGCATTCCAAGTGGGCTACGAAATCACATTGTTGACAATAATAACCCGCATAATTGAGGTTGATTTGTTTATAGCAGAGGTTCTGAATACATGATGGTGGTGCTCCTTGATCACTTTACGAGTGAATAGATGAGAGTGAGCAAGTGACGATCTGCTCTAATTCTTATGCTACTTGGCCATTGAGTACATGCAGCGTGAGTAACGAGTTGACAAATGCAACATACAGGGTAGCTGTTTCGATCCAAACCACAGACTTCACGGTGAAGTGGATCTCATGAAAGATGGAAAGAATTCATGTTGGTGACCGTCATCGGTATTTCGCCAAATGGAAGCACATTCGATGTCAATGTCAAATTTGCAACTATTGCAATGGTAGAAGAAGCATCTTCGCAACTCTTAAGGCATGCATCGCAAATATAATTCCTTGATGGTGTTTGGAGAAGAAGGGTGTGGTTTGGATGCAAGGGTATTGTATTTCAGAGGGTAGCGTGCATGACTCGTGAAGAAAGAAGTTGCAGTGAGAACATTTGTAGGCAGGAGCGCATACTGATTTATTGCACCCTAAGCAAACACCTTCATCTTCCAAGTCTTCCACAAAGACCAATGGATGCTCCTTGTGGCTGAAATGCTGGATCATCTTCATCTCTGTCTCTCTCTTGCACACTTGGCACACGCTGCAAGCTAGCACAAATCAAAGCTAAACCCATGGCAAAGAGCTTAAATCAAACTAAAGTAAACACTAAGAAAAAAGAGAAATGAGTGTTCACCTTTGAGATCGACCAGTTGATCGAGCAGACCCAATCGACGCTTTAAAGACACAAACTGATCAGAGCAGATGTACGTGTTTGTATGCCTTGCAATCTTAATTTTTAATTTCCTATTTATTGAGACTCATTACCATTTTAGTTTTACTCTTTCAAAAGCCTTGTCATGCAATGTTCTGTTTTCTCATTGCACTCAACCAGCAGTAAAAAAAGAAAAAGAAAAAGAAAAAGAAAAAGAAAAGAAAAAGAGAGGAAACAGGAAACGAAGGATAATCAAAGAGCTGCTGTACGTAGTTGAGAGATTCCTCCCTTTTTTTTTTTTTTTTTTTGAAGGTGGTCTTTACTTTTTATTGAAGAAACAGACAAATATATTTTCTTCTAATAATTAGAATATTAATTTCGCTTATCTTTCAAGTAGATGTGATTCAGTGGGACCACGATGAAATATATTTACAACACGTTACCTTTGATGTTTATGCATGCCTTGTCCAGATAGTTAAGGCATGGAGAATCTTTTGTGTACTTGTAATTGAAGTCAGTTCTGTCCTTCTATACGGAAGATAAAGTGTCAACCATCAAATTCATAAAAATTAAAGGAATTGCGTGAGAATTCAACGAACCATATCTATTATTTCTTCAATTAAATGATACCCATGCAAAAGTATATGTTTAATACAATCGACAAAAACAAACTATACAAGCCAAGCCAAGCTTATGTTATAGGTTTTTTTTTAAGGTTTTCAAGTAATATTCCGTAAGAAAGAAAAAGAAAGTGACAATTTCTTTTTTTCTTTCTAAAAAAACATGAAACAAAAGTTTAATCCAATCAAAGTATACGATGGAATAAATTATATAATTACGAGGAACTCTCTCTGGGGTAGGCACAAATGTGTTAGCTACTATAACTAAGAAATAATATTTTTCTAATCAATGCTAAGAAGTTATTGTATTCTCAATATGTTCATACATTTAGTCTGCAGATGTTCAATGGATTTGCCTTGTGTATAGTTTATAGCCACATCTTCATCAAAAACTTCACCGCATGAATCACATGGATGAGAGTCCTTAGTTCTTCGGACAAAATTAAGAAGGTGTTGGTGAACTTTCCAAGTAAAATCTCTTGCATACTTAACGTAGGGACGCCTCCCCACTATACATCTAGGATGAGCAACAAAACTGTATTTTTCACGATAATAGAACCGATAATTTGGATTTCTTTTTCTTTGCAAATTCAATAGTAACATTCTTCATAATTGTTTTCGGCAGTGTAAATGAGTGAGAAAGGATGTGTGTCATGTTCATACTCAGCTTTAAGTGGGAGTATTGCACATTCAAAACCCAAGGCAAAATTGCATTCCTTGCATACAAATACACCAATGTGTCTCCTCTACTCCTCACAAGAATTGCAATCTTGAACTGAACTTAGAGCAAGGAAAAGGGAATGCTTGTGACCCTATGTTCAATGGTTTTCAGAATCAAACAACATCAGATATCAAGATTATATTTATATTAAAACATATATGGCAAGGAGATAAAACAAGAAAGGAAATGAAGCAACAAAAGGAAAGATAAGGGGACAAAGGAAGAAAGGAAACAAAGCAACAAAATGAAACATTGTAAGACTATAAACAATGAAATGGTGACTAGTATGCAGTGCCACCACTTGTATAAATAAACCATCATTTGTAATGAAATGTATCTAGAAACAATGTAGTCCCTAATATTCTATAGTGTTATTCCTCTCTCCTCTTTACATTTTCAATGTTTAATAAACTTCCATAATTTACAGTCAAAACATGCATAAAGCCATGGCTAGAATGGCGACAAGCATCATAGGATGCGATGTTACTAATTATAAATCCGAATGAAAAATGAGTTTTCACCTTTGAGATCAGTCAATTGATTGAGCAGGCCCAATCGAAGCCCTAAAGACACAAATTGATCAGAGCAGAAATATGTATCTGTATGCCTTGCAATCTTAATTTTAAATTTCCTATTTATTGAGACTCGTTTTCTATATAATATCATTTTAATTTTGCTTTTTCAAAAGCCTTGTCATGGAATGTTCTTTTTTCTCATTAAAAAAAAAAAGAAAAAAGAAAAAGAAAAGGTAAAAGAGAGAGAGGGAACAGGGAAGGAATGATCGACAATCAAAGGGATGCTGTAGTTGAGCAAATATATATACATATGTTTTTTAGCAATCCTTTTAAAAGTGGTCTTTTACTTTAATTAAAGAAACATATATACAAGTTTATTTTCCTCTAACAATTGGATTATTTATTTAGCTTTATCTTTCAAATAAAAGTGATTGAGTGAGACTCACAATGAAATTTATTTACAATACGATACCTTTGATTTTCGTGAATACCTAGTCCAGCTAGTTAGGTACCAAGAATCTTTTGTGCACCAGTGATTGAAGTCAATACCAAAGATAATGTATCAACCATCAAATTCATGAAAATTAAAAGAATTGCATGATATACAAAATCTATATGAGAATTCAACAACCATATCATTTTGCAATTAATCGGATATATTGATCAATATTGGTGATACCTTTATCTATTTTCCCCCATTAAATGATTTTCAGCCAAACAGGCGGCTCGGATACTATATCCGGAAGGCCCCAAGTCCTACAAAATTCTTCATTATCTTTGTGTTGTGGATACCTACCCCTCAACATAATCCTCATAACTTCCCAATTAGTCCTATGAAGTATTTGTTCTTTTGTTTGTAAATGGTTTCCATGTCTAATACTTTTTCTCTTCTTCCATATATGAATTGTAAACAGAGGCACTCAAGCGCAATCTACATAAAATATAAAACAACTCTCAAGCCCTTACCAGATCAATCCCCTTCACTTCCGAACACCTGAAAAATATGATTTTTTTTCCTAATCAAACAATGCAAACCAGGGCAGGGAACACCTGAAAATATGAATTGTTTTGCAATACAACGAGCAAACGATTTGAATGGGATTTTCACTTGCCAAAAGCTTTTACCATATAGGCATAGCAAGTATATTTTCACCCAAGCCACCCACAAAGAGCCACTCCTTGCAAAAGTCTTGCTCCAATCCTCCAATATCTTGTTCCCCTTATTTTTTTTTTTGACATGTCCACACAAGAGGGGGGAGGGGGATTCGAACTAGTAACCTCCACTTCATTAGATGTGTTCTAGCCGATTAAGCTATCTCTTGGAGACTTGTTCCCCTTATTATTGTCATTACTATTACTATTATCATTATTACTACTATTACTTTTTGATATATATATATATATAGATATATATATATATATATATATTCATGTTCATCAAGCTAAATTAAGATTGCAAATTAATTAAAAACATGTTCCCTCGAACTTCCTAATTCATAATCATATAATGTTCCCCACAATGCCAACAAGGACGAGAGTTGAGTTGTAAAATGAAGCCTTAAGAATTGTCAAGAATTTCGCCACAAAAATCATTCACATCAACGACACTAATTCTCTTTTGGACAATAGTGATAAGGTGGCATGGTGACCTCCGGCCACCTTGTTAAACTGAAATGTCAGATTTCTCATTTTTTTTAAATAAAGATAAAATAAAAACTTGATTATTAAGTGATGTATCCGCATTCTGTGTGATCTATAGTTTTATGCAATAAATAGAAGCATAAAGTAATAAGATAATAACACATCATTTGAAAAATCTAGCATTTCTCGTAGAATTGTTCTACCATACTTAAAATAGGGTAAGCTCCCAAAATACAATATTGCTCACAACTATAAAATAAGGCGGTATTTATAAGTTGGATACAACCTTCACAAAACTTATCATGATGAACCTCGACTTGGTTGCGGCTGAGGATTAAGTTATTTTCATGATCGAAATGTTTGAGCTTGTCACGTTCTTCACCCTCTTCAAAGTTGATACCCTCCTCCTCTATGCTTGAGTCTTTGGTATCACTACTTGCTTCAATTGATTAATTCTTCTAGCACATACAGCGTGAGTAACGAGTTGACAAATGCGACATACCTGGGCAGCGCTATTGCGATCCTTACAGAACTTCACGGAGAAGTGGATCTGGTGTAAGATGGGAAAGAAATCATGTTGGTGACAGTCGTCAGGTTTAGTTTGCCAACCGGAAGCACACTCAATGTCAAGGTCGAAATTGCAACTAGTGCATTGGTAGGCGCATCTTCATGATCCCTACGACAGGCATCACAAATTTTAGACTTTGATGGTTTTTTGAGAACAAGGGTGTGATTTGGATGAACAGGGTGTTGTATCTCACGGGATAACTCGGCGCAGGACTTGTGAAGGAAGAAGTTACAGCGAGAGCATTTGTAGGCAAAAGCGTAAATAGATTGATCAACTTTGAGCAAACAATTTCTCGAATCTCCTCATCATTTTCAAACTCTTCCACAAACATCAAGGGATGCTTCGTGACTAAAATGTTGGATCTCCTTAATATTAGTTCGCAACTGGAGCACTTAATGTCAATGTCGAAATTGCAACTAGTGCAAGGTAGAAGAAGCATCTTTCACAACTCTTACCGCAGGCATCACAAACATTTCTTCGGCATCGGATAAAGAGGGTATGGTTTGGATGCACAGAGTGTTGCATATAAAGGGGTAACTCAGCGCATGACGCGTGGAGAAAGAAGTAACAGTAAGAGCATTTGTAGGCAGGACCAGTCGATTTATTGCACCCAAAGCAAACAACTTCTTTCTCTCAACATTTTTAAGTCTTTATCAAAGATCAAGGGATGCTTCTTGTGGCTAAAATGGTGGATCTCTCCGATTCTCCTATCTCTTACACACTCGGCACACAAGGGAAGGGTGATTAACAAAAAGTAACGCTGCAAGCACATATCAATTAAACTTTAATTAGTAAAAAAAAAAAAGAAAAGAAAAATGTTGAGAATCTTCACCACCTGAAACAGAACCTAACCGAGATCGGTAGATTGAGCGGCCTCCCAAACGAAACCCAGAAAGTGATCGGAGTAAGCAGAAAGGGTGGTGAGGAGTGAGGGGCGAGGAGCAGTTGCCGTGTGTGATTCCTTTTATAGCGATGATTTAGAGTAGTGGGACCGTTGGGAAAGAAAACACGCCAAACCTTTTAAAAAAGAAGAGTATAGAAGGAATGATAAAAAACAACCCATGAACTATAGAAGGAAAATAAAAATAAAAATGAAAGAACCAGAATTTTTTCAATCCAGAACGAGTCCCGCAACTTCATATTCCTTTGTCTTTTTCTTTGTGTGGCTTTTCCTATTAAAGATGCACGATTCTTTTGTTTCTTTTGTCTCTTGTTTCTCTTTCGTTTTCCTGAACTTTTCATATTTTAATGTGTCTAGTTTTTGGAATGAGTTCCATGTTGTATCTTTTTATTATATTTTATGTTGTTATTGAAGAATGACGTGTTAATTTTTAATTTCCTATTTATTGCTATGGCTAGGTGCGCATTAATTGAGAGTGATTTCCTAATATCATAAAGCCTTGTCATTTTATTTTTTATTTTTTTTTTCATGTCCACATTGTTAGAAATAGGTTTGGGCCTTACTCAACTCAAAAGCTAGTTCAAGAGTTGAGGTTTACCCTCAACCTTATAAATGGCCCATCTCCTTAATACCCAAGCAATGTGGGACTTCCAACACGCCCCCTCACGTGTGGCGGGAGAACACCCAAGCCAACACGTGCAACAAATGGGTAACGGTAGGCCACAGCCAATTGGGTCTGGCTCTGATACCATGTTAGAAATGGGTTTGGGTCTAACTCAACCCAAAAGCTAACTCAAGAGTTGAGGTTTACCCTCAATCTTATAAATGACTCATCTCCTTAATACCCAAGCAATGTGGGACTTCCAACACACAAAAGAGGGAGAAGATGATTCAAACTAGTAACATTTGTTTCATAAGACGTGATTTAATTTTACTCTTTCAAACTCT
The DNA here is from genome assembly GCA_013348765.1 of Carpinus viminea. Taxonomy (NCBI): domain Eukaryota; kingdom Viridiplantae; phylum Streptophyta; class Magnoliopsida; order Fagales; family Betulaceae; genus Carpinus; species Carpinus viminea. The sequence goes on along the minus strand of CP054668.1, from coordinate 47,692,881 downwards.
TTTTCATGCAATGTTTTATTTGTTCATTTTTTAAATGTTTGTACCTAACCATTAAAAAAGAAAAAGAAAAAAGAATAGCAGCAGACAGACAATCGACAGAAAACAAACTATACGCCAAGCCAAGCTTATGTTATAGATTTTTTTTTTTAAAGGTTTTCAAGTAATATTCCGTAAGAAAGAGAACTGACAATTTCTTTTTTCTTTCTAAAACAAGAGTGAAACAAAAGTTTAGTCCAATCAAAGTATACGATAGAATAAGTTATATAATTATGAGGAACTCTCTCTGGCGTAGGTACAAATGTGTTAGTTAGTATAACTAACTACGAAATGATATTTTTCTAATCAGTGCTAAGAAGCTAGTTATTTTATTCTCAATTTGTCCATACATTTAGTCCTCAGATGGACAATGGATTTACCTTGTGTACAGTTTATATACAACTTCATCAAAACTTTATGCATGAATCATATGGATGAGAGTCCTTAGCTCTTTAGACAAAATTGAGAGGTGTTGGTGAACTTCCAAGTAAAATCTCTTACATACTTAATGTAGGGATGTCTCACAACTACGCATGAGGATAAGCAACAAAATTGTATTTTTCACGATAATAAAATCAATGGTTTGGATTTTTTTTTTCTTCGCAAATTAGACAATAACATTCTTCATAATCGTTTTCGGTAGTGTAGGTGAGTGAAAGTATGTGGGTTATGTTCATACTCAGCTTTAAGTGGAGTATTGCACATTCAAAACCCAAGGCAAAATCGCATTCCTTGCATACAAATACACCAATGTGTCTCCTCTACCCTCACAAAGAAATGTTGCATACAAATACACCAATGTGTCTCCTTCACAAGAATGCAATCTTGAACTGAACTTAGAGCAAGGAAAAGGAATGCTTGTGACCCTCATGCTCAAGGGGCCATGGCTAAAACGATGACAAGTGTCACAGGATACGGTGTTACCAATTATAAATTTGAATGAGAAATGAGTTTTCACCTTTGAGATTGATCAATTGATCAATTGACCCAATCAAAGCTCTAAAGACACAAATCAAAGCTCTAAAGACACAAATTGATCGGCAGATGTATGTATGTATGAGACTCATTTCCTATATATATATATCATTTTAATTTTACTCTTTCAAAAGCCTTGTCATGCAATGTTCTCTTTCTCATTGAAAAAAAGAAAAAGAAAAAGAAAAAGAGGGGAAACAGGAAGGAAGGATCGATAATCCAAGAGATGCTGTAGTTGAGCAACTTTTTTTTTTTTATTCGCAATCCTTTAAAGAGGTCTTTTACTTTAATTAAAGAAACATACAAGTTTATTTTCCTCTAACAATTGGATTATTTATTTAGCTTATCTTTCAAGTAGATGTGATTGAGTGAGACCCACAATGGAATTTATTTACAATACGATACCTTCCATTTTTGTGGATGCCTTGTCCAGCTAGTTAGGTACCAAGAATCTTTTGCACTCGTGATAAACGTTACCTTCGTCCTTCAATACCGAAGATAATCTTTTTCTCATTAAAAATCCAGATCGATGAATAATGCAATAAGCCATACATCACCAAACTTTCAAAGAATTATCATGCTGGGAATGAGAACAACGACTTTCTTTTCTTAAAGAAATTTATAATGCTTTTACCAAATCTTCTTTAACAATGTCTTACCAACACTTAACCATATTCTTAAAGAAACAAGATTTGGATCCATATTCTTAACCACCTGCTTAACCGTTTTTGTTGTAACTTGTAACCTCTTTAATGAGTGATTCTCTATGTGCATTGTTAGGGATAAAATATGCCCACCTATTTATATTTATTTATTTCATTTTGTCATTGCCACTCACATTGTGACACGTGTCACCATGGGCTCATAAAAGAAGAAAGGTCCCCCTTTTTCCTTAATAGGTTCTTTCTCACGTTTCCTCTCAAGAGGGAACCCGAACTCTCCTTGCCTCCTCTCTTAAGGAGATTAATATCCAAAAGCCTCAAAGCTTGCAGTAAAACATCAACCGTGTCTCTTTGGATCATTTGATAGCATGGACCTCCAATTTTCTAAAGAGAACATTGGTCTCCTCCTCCTCTGATTCTTTTAAGATTAACTTTGACACAGCCATTAGAGATGAGTTCTCCTCTCAAGCAGCTATATGTAGAAACTCAAATGGGAAAATCATCAAGATTTGCTCAAATCACACCTACTTGCAGCCCGGTTATGGTGAAGCTCAAGCAGCCTTTTGGCTAGCTTCTTAGCTGTCTTTTTGAACTTAGATAATTTTGTTTTAGAAAGAGATTCTGCTCCAGTCATTATAGCTTTACAAGACCCTTCTATTATCTTAGATTGGCAAACATGATCATATTATTTGTAATATTTTTTCTCTTATTCTAGTTTCTTCCACTTGGAAGGCTAGAAAAGTTAAGAAGTGCAAACTTCTGCGCCCATTACGTGGCAAATAGAGCCGCGGTTGGATTTATTTCTAACGGCATTCCCTTCTTATCTTCCCCCCTCTTTCCATTCCTATTTGTAGTGGAAAAGATCCCCCTTTTCTTTTCCCTCTTAGTGAAGTGTTCTTGTTGTCTGCTGGTGTTTGTTCTAAGGGGGTGTTTGATAATCGAAATGGGTTGTAGATCCACTGTTCCTAAGAGTTATTGTTTAATTTTTTTTGTCGTTTTGCGTTTTAAAATCTGCCTAATGGTCAGCCTATCATTATAATAAATTACCGTTATGCCCTCTTGCCCTGTTTCACCTCACGAACGTGAGACCGTCTCGCCTAAGGACCCAAGCTGCCTACAGAGCTCAACCCCATCTCGCCGGCGACTTGCTCTCGCCCTCACCCCTGAGCCCACACGCACGAGGTCACGTCTTGCCTAATTGGTTTTGTAGCAACGTACTCAACGTCACGGCTCACGGCTCCAAGCCCATGTGAGTTTTGCAGCAGCCCAAGGTATTCACCAAAACAACAACAACCCACTTTGTCAAACCCCCTCGCAAAGCTATGTGAGTTTTGCAACAGCAGCCCTAGGTCTTCTCGCGCGTCTTTTTTATTTTTATTTTTTTAGACCTCCAAGATGATATTTGCAAGAGAAAAAAAGTTGATTTTGGATTTTGGGTGTTTTGAGTTTTTGCCGTTTTAGTGAATGTCTTGGCATTTTAGTAGTTTGCTTGAGTTCGTATTCTCATTAGCTAGATTCAGAATGAAACGCCATAAAAACGGCGGTGGATCGGTCTTTGTTAAACGGGGCACCTCGCCGACCGAGATGCAGAACGCCGGCAAGTGCGAGGACAGAAATATTTGAAGTTCCAGCACTTCCCAGTTCATCTTGTTGGAGATGGAGAATCTGACATGGAGAAGAGAGATTTCAAGGCCAAGATTGGGGATTTTGGTTTGGCGAGGTTGAAGACGAGGTTGCAGGGAGCAGGGGAGAGACCAAAATGGGGGAGAAGAGAAAACGTGCTCCGTGAGAAATTAAGAATAAGGGTAAAAATGTAAATACAGCCCTAAACATCTGAAACCTAAATTCAAATGTGGTCAACAACGGTAGGCGCTACAGTAACTCCCCATGAACAATAACTCCCCAACTCAGTTGTCAAACAGGGCCTAAATGAAGTTGATGTTACAAAAAAAAAACCATCAAATTCATGAAAATTAAAAGAATTGCATGATATACATAATATATATGAATATGAGAATTCAACAACTAAATCATTTTGTAATCACATATAATGACCAATATTGGTGATACCGTTATCTATTTTCTTCAATTAAATGATTTTCAGCCAAACAGGCGGCCCCAATACTATATCCAGAAGACCCCAAGTCCTACAAAATCCTTCATTATCTTTGCTTCTTGGATACCCACCCCTCAACATAATCCTCATAACTTCCCAGTTAATCCTCTGAAGTATTTGTTCTTTTGTTTGTAAATGTTTACCATATCTAATACTTTTTCTCTTCTTCCATACATGACACTACAAGAAAAATTGTCATCAGCGTCGACACCATCAGCGTCGACTCTAAAGTCGACGCTGATACTAGGATATCAGCGTCGACTCTTGAAAGTGGACGCTAATGGATGAGTATTAGCGTCGACTTTGTGGTTGACGCTGATAGTAGCACCAAAAGATGAGTATTAGCATCGACTATAAAGTCGACGCTAATAAGCCGACGCAAATACACTGGCGGGAACTACTTCGAAGGAGGGAAAATTATTAGGGTCGAGTTATATGAGTATTAGCGTCCACTTATAGTGGACGCTAATAGTAACCTATCAGCGTCCACGACAAGTGGACGCTAATAGTCATTCAAAGAAATTTTTTTTAAAAAATTAAGACTATCAGCGTCCACAATAGTGGACGCTACTAGTGATTGAAAATAATTAAAAAAATTAAAAAATGTTAAGACTATCAGTCCCACTACATGTGGACGCTAATAGTGAAACATAATTTCACCCGCTGCTGCTTTCTGGATTATTCCCGCCCATCTGAATTCCTCCCCAAAACTCAAAACCTAACCCGCCTCTCTCTCTCCTCTTGTCGATTCTCACTCCCCGTCATCTCTCGATTCTCACTCTCAAACCCTATCACCTTTCTCCTCTCGCCTCTATCTCGACTCTCTCAATCCCTTTCTCCTCTCACCCCTCTCTCGACTCAATCTCTCCATTCCTCTCTCTCTCACCACGATCCCGCTAAAATCCTCATTGTTTCTCCATCGACGATCCTCGCTCCACGTTGGCCTCCTCATCAACCATCACGTATGTACATCTATTTATTTATTTATTTTTCATGCTGGGGGTTAGGGTTTTAGCTTGTTAATTGGTAATCAATTTGAGGTTTGGGGTTATTTTTTTCTTTGTAGAAAGAGGCTGAATAGATACAGTGAATGTACTTTCAATCATGTTATTGTTGGATTCAATAATATTCTTAATTAATCTGGTAGAAGCATATGAAATACCCCCTTTCAATATGATGGCCATTGGATAGGGAACCCTTTCAGTATCGAGGCCAAATTTTGGCTGGGTGGGTGCAATTCATCAATTACAAAATTTACAAATTGCAATATAATAATACAAAAACAGATCACATCTTTAAAAAATTTTCATAAACGAAATTTAGGAAAAGGAAGAAAAGAGCATGGTAAGAGACACTGGAGTGGGATATTGGCATTATAAAAATGATAATGTCATTTTCCGTTCTTTGTCATTACTCCCATTTCTTACATCATGACTCTTTTACAGAAAAATAAAAATCCACCCCTGATTACTACCCCTTTTTATTATATATATATGAATTCTCTCTCCTTGGTCCTGAATGAAAACCCAACAATTGAACACAACCAACAACAACTTTTGGCTCCTTTGGTTTATTGTCCTTGTTTATGTTACTCTGTTTTCCTTGGAGGGAGTGATAGAACTTTCTATACAAAACCTCTATTTCTGTTTGAAGCTTAAAGTGTTGGAGAAATGTATGCAGACACCGGGATTTTGTGCCCTTATTTTCAGAATTTCTATCAGGAAGTTCATCAACTTGAGGAGTACTGTAAAACCCAGAAGTTCATCAAATTTTGGAACAAAAGAAAGAATCCTAGGCATGGTTTAGTTTATAATTGAATTTTAAATTGCAGGGTATATTATTTTCACCAAGCTTGCATGCAAGTTCATCCAATAGTTTGTGGTTAAATCTGAAAATGTGGTCCTTGAGAAATATGTTAAATCAAAACTTTCAAACCAAAACATATATATATCTAAAAAAACTTAGCAAAATATCTAGCATATAAGACAGAATGAATTTAACCAAGAAATTATTAATTGGTTTGAAACATAATTTAATATTCAGAATCCAAACACCAATTTTCTCCATGTGTGAATGAACTAAACATTGCTTCATGAAATGATGTTTCATAATTGCAATTTGAATTAGTCCTTGTTGCTTTTTGTCAAGGAAACTAGAATAGGCTTTAATCCTAGCCATTCACAACCAAATAATCCCAAATTTTAAGTCAAATACCGTAAATTTCAAACATCACATAACATCTCAAATAGACATCACATCAGCATTTGATTTAGACATTAAGATCTTGCTGTTGCAGACGAAAGCGGAGAAGTTAAGGTACTTAGCCAAAATTAAGATCTTGGCGGATTTTTTTCTATGGATTCCAATGTACATCTGTGTTGAGTTGTCTAACCGCTTTTCTACTCACAATGTTTTATGCTAAAGATATAGTATTTCATTACCTGTTATATGTATTTTCTATTATGCGCTTTGTAGATTGTTATTGTTTAGTTGAGAAATTCTTTACTTCTTATTGTGTCTTCTCATCTTATCATGCTGCCATCTTTTATTTTCATGTTTAGAGAGGAAAATAAAAGCTGCTTTTCTTGGGCAACTCTATCCCTGCTTCATGAGAATATAGATGCATGTATATATATGTACAAAAGTGCATTATGTTATAAGTTATTTTATGGCTGCCATGCATAAACCAAACCCTTAGACATCCGGATTTCAAGGAAAGTCATGGTGACACCGGAAAACATGGGGCCTAAATCTCTTCCTTAATTCAATGATGTTTTCTGCATGTAGCTGCACTTTATTTGTCTTTAGTTGTTGTCTTGTAGTGTATTTGTATCTCATGTTCTCCTATATATATTGAACCAAGTCTGAATGCTAAGTAAGACATTACAACCAAAAATTCTCTTGGTGTCTTCAATCTAATATGGTATAGAGCCTACTAGCTAACGCCCTTCCATCTCTCAGAATACCTCTTCTTACATTAATATTTGTGAATATAATGAAACTTACTTGAGTAATAGCAGCTTGACAAATTCTAAAGAAAAATAAATAGGATCATTAGGAATATGTAAGAAAAACTCTCATCAGCGTCGACACTATCAGCCGGTCCCCTCTAATTCTGCCCCACGCTTATGGTGCCACAGTGCATCACTTCAACACGAGGATAGCTCCAACAGCTATCCCTTGCTCCTTTGCCCTTCAGTTTTGAGTCTTGTATTATTACACCATTCACGCCCGAGAAGAAGACTGAAACTTGCCGGTCCTTGCTTTTTTTTCTTGTTTGGGTTAGAAGGTTACAATGGGTTTGGCTTGTGAAAATTATTGTGTCAACTTTGGTAATTGTGTGCTTACTTGTACATAATGAATTACCTTTTATAGGGATATCAATATGGATAGAAGTTGGATGCGGGAAAGTAATCGATGTTTTGAGCGATTTCAAGCGGGTGTCGAAGAATTCATGAGATTTGCAGTTAAATCGGTGGATGCACATGATATGACAAAGTGTCCATGTCGTGATTGTACAAATCGATATTATTGTCATATTAGCGAGGTGAAGGGTCACTTGTATATGAATGGATTTACTCCGGCATACACTCGATGGATATTTCATGAGGAAGAATATTTTTTTAGAAGCACTTCTACAAACATGCACACACAAGCAAGTGAAAGGATGGAAGAGGTTGATGCAGTTAACAAATTATTCGATGATGTATGTATGGGGAAATTTGTTGATGATAACATTGGAGAATCATCTACTTCACGGGTCCCACACGGATGATCATGAACAAACAAGCTCGTTCTACCGATTCGGGAAGATGGTTTACGGGAACTTTATCCGAGTTGCAAAAATTTACTCAAATTGCTTTTGTATCAAGATGCTTCATATAAAGTCGTTTGCAATATGAGTAATAAGGCATTCGATATGATGATTGATTGATAAAGACGGCCCTCAGACGGGAGACATTGCCATGTTCAGTATAGAGAAGCAATACAGTTTAAGCGACACTTGGGTTTTGGTTATGATAAAATACATGCTTGCAAGAATGGGTGTGTGCTTTTTGGAAGGAACATGCAGATAAGGTGGCATGCCCAAAGTGTAACACTTCAAGATGGGTTGATCGAAGGCAAAAAAGTAAAATTCCTCAAAAGGTGTTACGGTATTTCCCAATAAAATCAAGGTTACAACGGTTGTTTATGACAAAAGAAATGGCCAATGAAATGCGATGGCACAAAGAAGGTCGAGAAGATGATGGCAATACTCTTAGACATCCAAATGATTCTATTATGTGGAAAGAGTTTGATAGAAGATATGAGTGGTTTGCTAGTGATTCTGAATGTGCGGCTTGGTTTAGCAAGTGATGGTTTTAACCCATATGGTAATATGAGTACAACCTATAGCATATGGGCAATAATGTTAACGGTGTACAATCTCCTCCGTGGATGTGTATGAAGAGTCAAAATTTAATGTTATCCCTAATTATCCCTGGCCTTGACCCGGAAAGAATATTGATGTGTATTTGCGTTAGTTGATGACTTGAAAGATTTGTGGAATGAAGGTATACGCGTGTACGATGCATCAAAGAAAGAGACATTCCAATTGCATGCGACATTATTGTGGACTATAAATGATTTTCCTACGCTATGGCAAATTATCCGGTGGGCTACAAATGGAAATCTTGCATGTCCAATCTGTAATAAGGATACATCGCTTCGTGTATTTGAAGTATGGTCGTAAGGTGTGCTTCATGTCATCACCGATGGCTTCTTGAAGAGCATCCATGGCAAAAAGAGGAGATATGTTTGATGGTACAGATGAGCATAGATCAAACCTCAAGAATTGTCTAATTGTTGCAACAACTAAGGGATGTCAAGGATTACAATTTGGACAAACCGGTGGGACAAAGAAAAGAACAAAGATGTTGTGTTGAATTGGAAGAAGAGAAGTATTCTTTTTTAGTTACCTTATTGGTCAAGCTTAAAATTACGTCATAATTTAGATGTAATGCATATTGAGAAGAACATATGTGAAAGTATATTAGGTACATTGATGAATATTGAGGGGAAGACCAAGGACACAGTCAAGGCACGCAGAGATTTACAGTTGATGGATATGCGTAAAGAACTGCATGTGTGGCAAATTGGTGAAAATTATAGGATGCCAATTGCGAAGTACACCTTAACAAGAGATGAGAAGAAAGGTTTATGTGAATGGTTGAAATGTGTTAAATTTCCAGACGGGTATGCATCTAACATTGGTCGATGTGTAAACAAGGTTCCCGGTAAAATTTTAGGAATGAAAAGCCACGATTGCCATGTCTTCTTACAGCGCTTGCTTCCTGTTGCAATTAGAAATTTATCTACACCGGAAATACGATCGACATTGACCGATTTCAGTAATTTTTTTATCCAGTTATGTGCACGGACATTGAAGGTTGATATCTTGAAACAAATGCAAGATGACATTATAATAATTTTATGCAAAATGGAAAAGATATTTCCGCTAGCTTTTTTTGATGTTATGATTCATCTGGCACTTCATTTACCTCGGGAGGCTGAGCTTGGCGATCCTGTACAAACCCGTTGGATGTATCCATTCGAAAGGGAACTCGGAAGATATAAGAAGTGGACGCGTAACAAAGCGTGCCTAGAAGGGTGTATTGCCGAGTGTTACCTAGCTAAAGAGAGCTTGACCTTTTGTTCCACGTATCTTCGGGGGATTGAGACAAGATTGAACTGTGAATAGAGAAATGTTGATGTTGATATCGTGGAAACGGGCTAGCGCTTGGATGTGTTCTCACAAAGAGTTCGGCCGTTAGGAGCAGCCAAATTAGTAACACTGGATGCTAATGATTTTGATAGGGCACGATGGTATGTGCTTTCCAACTGTAACGAAACGGCCCCATATTTGGAGTAAGTTTTAAGAAACGTCTTTGTGTTTTACATGTTATGACATGTTAAAATTCTAGCATTGACGATCATTTACGAATGTGTTTATTTTTAATGCAGTGAACACTACAAGATGATCGAAAGAGAAGGAGGCTTTGACATTGAAAAAAAACATGAGGCTAATTTTGAACGTTGGTTCCATAAATGTTTATACAATAGTAAGCGTAGTGCAGATAATGAATCAAGCGGGTTATATGATCTTGCATGTGGCCCTGATCGTCACGTTAGATCGTATAGAGGTTGCATTGTCAATGGGGTTAGGTACCACACGAAAGAATATGTAGAAACACGTACTACCTAGAACAGTGGCATTTTTGTTTCAGGTGATGACGGCAACTCAGTAACGGAGTATTATGGCGAGTTAAAAATATTTTAGAGTTACATTATCTGCCAAAATGCGTGTACTTGTTTGATTGCGATTGGTGGGACACTGGAGTGCAGCTGATTACGAATGGAACAAGGTTTCACCTTTGTGAATACTTCTCGTAAATGGTAGTCACCCTTCATCTTAGCATGTCAAGCTTCGCAAGTGTTTTACTTGGAAGATCGTAAATTAGGTGGTAGTTGGAAAGTGGTGCAGAAGTGGATTAATAGAGACATTTATGATATCCCAACAGTGTACAATGGAGATAATTCAGATGATGACGAAGGATGCAACGATGACGTATACCAGGAAGGTGAATGTGTTGGGGTTAATATGGTCCATGTTGACGGAGTAAATGTTGAAGCATCCACTCAATTACTTAGAAATGATGCGACAATACCAATTGATGAATTATATGTTCAACTTGATGCAAGTATATTTGCCAATGATAACTTGCTAGATGAGGACCATGAAATAAACTTCGACGAGGAAGAGGAAGAGGATTTATCTAGCGACAATGATATAGATTCTGAACACGAACACTCATCTTCAAGTAACAATGATACAGATTTTGAATATGAATCTGATGATACATTTTGTTGAACGTAAGCTCACATTTTGTTCAATCTTAGTTATATAATTATCTATGTCTCTCTCTATCTTCTTAACCCTTACATATATTGTGTTTTTTTTTTTTTTTTGGTTTTTTCTTGCATTTTGACACACTACTATATTTGACAAAATATTTCTTGTAAAGAATTAGTAGCATGATTATTATATTTTTGTTTAAAATATTGAACATGCTATATGGCTATAATTTGACTAATATAATTTCTTGATTTTTGAATTGTTAGCAGGTTGATCAAAATAATGGCGACACGACGCAAACCGGTTCGAGCAGGACATGGTCGAGGCCTTATTGACGAGCATGAGACTCGACTTCGACTCCGGCTCCGACTCCGGCTCAGACTTCGACTTCGGCTCTGGCTCCGACTCCGACTCCGACTCCTGCTCCGACTTTGACTCCCAGTTCTGGGTTTGGTGATACAGATATGAGGATGTCAGCAGAGGGGCATCCTTCGCATGAGGTTTCGGGACCAATTTACTCAGTAGCCGGAACACAAGGGTCACAAGGAACCGCCCCTACTGCGTCTTGTAAGTGCATATGAATTATATGTTTAGTAAATGTTTTATTAATTGGTATTTTTGTTTTTTGTATTATTTTGGATTGTTATAGACATTTGACAATATATTTTTCTAAATATAATTTATTACGTTACCATGTGTTGTGTAACAGCTAGCACGACAATCAAAAAGGGAAGGGGTAAGGCGAAATGCAAGAATTTGAGTATTTATGTAGATAAGAATGGCCCCATCAATTTGAACATCCCACATAATCACCGGGCACCTCAGAGGCTTATAATGCCTCATGGTTTGCAAGCAAGGTTGGGGAAAAATTGTCCATAACATGTGAACTCCATCACGATGAATGGAGTTCGGTCCCACGAGAAAAGGCCCTTATTATGCCATATTTATGATTATCAATATTTATGAATATGTTATTTCTTGAATAAATAATATGACATTTTTACCATTGGTTTCTTTTTATTATGTATCAATCGTACTTTGATCTGCACATGGACATGTATGAGCACACATTAGCCATTAAGAATACATTGGTCGTGTATATATGCTAGAATTCATTCAATTTGCATAGAAAGGATTATAAGAAGCATTTTGTCGGCAATGATGCCAATGACGCTGAGGCCATTGCTAAGGCTAAGGATGTTGCGAGGAAAACAGTGCCAAAAGGGTATCAAATTGATCAATGGAAACAAATTTGTGACTCATTTGATAAGAATCATAGAAGGTAAACATATATTATTATATAGATTATATGAATAATTGTATTTATTTATTTATTGATGTATTTTTGTTTTTCAAATTTCATAGACCAAGTCGATATAAAAGAAATAGAAGCTGCTTGCAAACAAATCATACCTCGCACTCGTTCCTTTGTCAATTTCATTTATAAGCGGGTAAATGTTTCGTACCATAATTTATTCTAATTAACATTATTTAGTGTAAAGTTTGAGTATATGTATTGTGTGTAGGAACAAGAAACGAGAGTGAAGCCCAACCGTCTTGAGCTATACGAGTACACCCATAAAAAAAATGATGGAGAGTTTGTGACCCCCACATGTAGAGCTATATTTGTAAGTAAATGTTTACTCTCCGATCATTAATTTTATTAGTGAACAACTTTGAATAATAAATGTACTTGCATAAATTATGTATTAAACTAATGCTAACTATGATTTCCACAGGATGAAATGAAAGAAAAAACAAGCAATGTGACCACAGAAGAAGACATTGTGGAGGGAAGAAGTGTGGAAGCCCGCATTGAAGAAGTAGTCACACAAGTTCTTGGGGGACCACGATTTGGCCACGTTAGAGGAATGGGGTGCGGTCTTATACCTACACGAGCGACTTCAAATAAAGACTGTTTGTTGGCCAAAATAGCATTCATGATGAGTGCAAGCGAAGAGTGAAGAAATTGAAATGAACTTCAACATATCTAAGCTTGAACATCAACAAACAAAGGAAGCTCTTCAAGAAAAATGCCCAAGTTTCTGACGCAGAGATTGCAAGCAATCGTTGATTTGCTACTATCACATCTTGTTGAGGGTTAGTGAAACTTTACTTATGTATTAATTTACAAATACGCATATATTAAGTAATAGTTAGAAAGTTTATTAATTATTATATGAAATTTTTCTTAGGTGCGAAGGTTGCTTCAATAGCGGTGATTCAAGTGGAGCCAACAATTGATGGAGCTTACGAGTAGTTATCTAATTAGGATTTTCTTGTGATGATAATATGTATTTTGGTTATGTATTTAAGTTTGGTACTGTGTATTTAAGTACTTGTTGATACTTTATGTTTAGTAATTTGTATTTGTTGATACATTCTATTTGTTTATATTCGCAACATTTTCGGTTTAAGAACTTTTGAGTTAGTAAATCTCCCTTGACATGTTTATCAAGTTTAAAGAACTTTGAGTAAACAATGCAAGGGAGTAATAATATATTTTAAATTTTCTTTTTAAATATATGCAGGATAACAATAGTTGGAGGAATGATAGCAAATGTTGGTGATTACAAAAGTATCTATTGTTGAGATGGGTTTTCAATCTTTAACTGGATGGACAGATCAAGTTTGCTCCTTTTGAGGTTAGTTTTTTTCGTATTTTCTTGATTATTTGCTTTCTATCTTTGTCAAGATACAAAAATTATTAGGAATGCCTATTTTCTCTTTCTCTGTCCATGTTAGCCTCTATACATTTTTTTTTATTGAATTGCACGGAAAAATCTGATTCGATAAATTATCTTGGAATGCTTAGCTTGGATTTGGAATTGGCCCAATTGGTAATGTGGCTTTGTATATTTTGGATTTTGAAAAATCACATCATATTGTGTAATTGTTTGAATCCTTTATTGTTATCATTAGGAAAAGCCTTGGATTCATTCTCTACATGATCGACAAAGCCTCCTCCCCACAGTTGCTCGAGACTTTCGTCTCTCCTCGCTCCCTCCTCTCCTTCCCGCCTCATGTTCAGCATACATGATACGTAACCACCCAAATTTTGCTCTTATTCTGTCTACAATCTGCATAAAGAATGCATTGTTTTGCATTTGGAGACACGCTTATTTCTTGGTAATTTGTTCAATGACCTCTGGATATAACTTGTTAGAAACGAATCAACTCTCTCTGAGTGTTCTTTCTTCGCCTCTGTTTGGCTACAACTACAAGGAAATGTTATTTATTTTACCTTTCCCTCATTTTTGACAGCCAAATATTGAGGGTTTATGCACTCTTGGAGTTTAAACTACCTATTGTAAGTATTAGTCCGCTGGTTTTCTAAGAGCATCTCAACCTATGCTTTAAATGAACTTTTTATGATGTTTTTCACACTTTGAAATAGAAGTTTTGTATGATAATGTTATTATCATGCCTTTGCTTGATTTCATTCCATATGCTATGAACCAAATAGTATTATTTGATTTTTATTTTTTATTTTGGGGTACATTTTGTGCCCGTGAGTTCTCATTACTCACATTCCAATAATAATAATTCAAGGGAATCTGAGAGGCTCACCTCTTCAAGTTTGAGTTCAAAGAGTCATTAGTCCTAAGTTAAGCGGCTGGTGAGAACTTGAGTTAAAAAGGATTTCTAATACTAAGTTATATTGGGAGTAAGTTTCCTTCTTTCTTTTTGGTAGTTGTGGTTCGATACTATGCTCATGCTAACCTACTTTTTTCTGCAAAAACCAGCTCACGATATTGATGATATTTTTAGATGAAATTAGAGTCAAACATTTAGGGATGGTAGATTTTGAAAAAGAGTTTGGAAATCCTTGGGACAAAAATATATTGAGTAAGTTTGTTTGAGCTAGGAATCTTTTGTTGTGTGCTTGATATGTTCTAGATGAGTGAATCAATGAGTTCACAAACCACTTTAAAAAGAGAGAGAGAGAGAGAGAGAGAAAGAGGAGATTTATTTTGTTGAATTCAACTATTTCATATACTATAAGACCATTATCTTCTCCTCCCAAAGGAAGCTTCTAATATCCCAATTCCCAAGTAGTGTTATTGCATAGATGTCTAGACTATCTTTTAGTTATTATTGTATTGTTTACCAAATGGGTCTGCATTTAAAATATGATTAAGGTTTTAATATGGCTACTTGTACCTTGAACATTAATGATTGCCTTTCCAATTCTCTAAAACTATGTAATGCTCTCTGCTTTTTGGATTTTGATGTTAACCATATTTTGTTGTTACTATCGTATCCATTAGCATCATAAGAATTTATGTAAAATGCCTATAGATTTCCTATTTCTTATTTACTAATGTTGTTTTTTGTGTTTGGGCCTCCTATATTTAGTTGGTTTTTTCATTTTTAGGATTTTGATTTGATGCATTTTCATTTTGAGCAGATAATTTGAATTTTGGATGTTGTAACATTAGCTTTTTGAATTGGAATAATTTATTGAAGTTAGTTGAGGGATTATTTATTTATTTTCTTCCTTTTATCTTCTTTAACTCACTTCTTGGATGCCACTTGATTTGAATACAAGTGCCATGCAACATTATGTAGAGATGTCCTATGTTTATTGCATATGGAAGTCATGAATTGGAACCGAGGTTGGTTGTTGGGGACCAGGTCTCACAAGCTAGTCCTATAATGTTGTGTGGGCTTTCTTGTTATACAAAGAAATTACGGGTTTGAAGGATTGCCATTGATCTTAATGCAAACATTGAATTATTCAATGATTTTTATATCTTTATTGTTTGTCTTAGAGATACCATGCGTAAAGAAGTAGCAACAATTATGGTTGTATTCCCTTCTCCTAATGAAGTTATGTCAATTTTGTAGCATGTCTGAGAGATTCTTTTTCTTAGAATGGTTTGAACAAGGTTACTCCTAAAGCATTTTGTTTTCTTACTACTAATACATGGCCAAAAGTATCGCTAAAGTTTGTGGAAAGTATTTGAAAACTGTTGAACAAGGTTACTCCTAAAGCAGCTTTGTTTTCTTACTACTAATACATGGCAGGGCCAAAGTATCGCTGAAGTTTCATATACTTGATATGATTGAGCAGAGATAGGGCAATGACTTCTTTCATTTATCATTGTATCACTTCTTGGATGCCATTGGTGTGAATATGATTTCTTGCACATATCTACAAATTGAGATGTTTCTATGCATATAATCATTTATTAGAATTGGTTATCTTCGGATATGTTGGTTATATTTATGAATGTTTGTGTAATATTTACGAAAAGTGTATGCGGAATATTTCGAAAGTATTTGAAAGCAGTTAAATATTTCTGGAATATTTGAAAAGTGTACTGGTGTTCATTAGATGTCACCATGGTGGTTTTTTTTCTTTTCTATTTTCTCATGTTATAGTTTATATGATTAAGTAGATGGATGGGCCATAACTTCTTTCCTTAGTGAATGGTTTGACACATTTAATTCTTAATCATTTTTGTGAGTGAGGCACTTTGATTGTAATCTAAATGCAATAGGTCTAATATATGTGCATAAGAAACCAACTGGGCAACCAAGAGGTAAAAGCAAAAGCAGAGAGATCAAACTGTGTATTCCATAATTACTCAAAAACAAAATTTAAATTTGCTTATGAAATATTACCATAAGTGACTTGAAACAATAATACTAACTTTTTTTCCCCCTTGTTTGCCTTCTAACTTTAGCAGCATTAGTGTAGAGATTTTTTTGGTTGTCTAGATGTGGACAGTCCTAGAGTAGGTGCATGGATAATCACAATTGTTTTTCCATCTTCATTTGAATCTTTTTTGAATTTTTTTGTTGAATGCTGTCTTTTGGGGGTGGCGCTCTTGAGGAGTTGTCTCATGTGGGATATTTTTTCCATCTGGTGAAGTTGTCATTGGTTGTTGCTTGTGCTAGTTCACTGGTGTTGTAATTTGTATAACAAGAATTTAACCAAGAAATTGGGTGTTTATATTCTTCAGGCTGATGAGAGGAAGTCAGTTGGGGCATCTTTGGATGAGTCAGCCCCAGTATGTTGTTCTTCCACTCTTATGTTAATTATGATTCAACTGTTTGAATGATTAAACTTTACTTCGAATTCACTTTCATTATTAATTTGCATATTGTTGATAAGGTATTGATGTTTGTATACTTCTTTTGTACCTTTTTCTTCCAGATATTTATCTGAGCGGATAGCACTTAAAGCATGCACAATATTGGCAAATGTGATGAATGGATAGCACTTAAAGCATGCACAATTTTGATAGGACTTGGGGCTTGTCAAAGTTTGGCACTTGTCAAACCTTCGTGTAATTAGGGAAATTTGTAAAGGATTTAATTAGTCCATTATTACGTTAATTAGGAAATTCTTGTAAAGCATAGGTGGATAATTTGTAAAGCATCTAATTAGTCCATTATTCTATTAATTAGGAAATTCTTGTATGTTATTTGGTTGTATATGTAATTCATTCAATTCATGATTTGTTGCTTTTGTTTATTCAAATACATAATTTTAGTTTGTGTTTCAAATGACCGATGGAGCTTCAATTTCAGGACATAAAAATCCTTTAAAAAAAAAGAAAAAAGAACATTGACGATAGTATTTTTTATTTTTAAGACTATCAGCGTCTACATAACGTCGACGTTGATAGTAATTTTTTTATTTTTTAATAATATTAGCGTCGACAAAGGGTCGACGCTAATAGTTGACCATTAGCGTCGACTTCGGGTTTTGTCCATTCAAGTATCAGCGATAACACATAAAGGCTTTGTCGACGCTGAAAGTCAACTATTAGCGTCCACCTGTTGTCGACGTTGATGATACCATTAGAGTCGGACTTTTAGCATCGACCATATTAGCGTCCAAATGTCGACGTAAATACTATTAGCGTCCATTTTTTGCGTATTAGCGTCGACTTTTTGTCGACGCTGATGAGTCTTTTTCTTGTAGTGTGAATTGTAAACAGAGGCACAATCTACATATAATATAAAACTATTATCATTAATACAACTATTACTTTTTGATATATATATATTCATGTTCATCAAGCTAAATTAAGATTGCAAATTAATTAAAAACATGTTCCCTCGAACTTCCTAATTCATAATCATATAATGTTCCCCCACAATGCCAACGAGGACGAGAGTTGAGAGTTGTAAAATGAAGCCTTGAGAATTGTCGAGAATTTCACCACAAAAATCGATCACATCAACGACACTAATTCTCTTTTGGACAATAGTGATAAGGTGGCATGGTGACCTTCGGCCAACTTGTTAAAATTGAAATGTTAGATTTCTCATTTTTTTAAAAGACAAAAACTTGATTATTAAGTGATGTATCCGTATTCTGTGTGATCTATAGTTTTATGCAATAAATAGAAGCATAAAGTAACAAGATAATAACACATCATTTGAAAAATCTAGCATTTCTCGTAATTGTTCTTCCATAATTAAAATAGGGTAAGCTCCCTAGAATACAATATTGCTCACAACTATAAAATAAGGCGGTATTTATAAGTTGGATACAACCTTCACAGAACTTAACATGATGAACCTCGACTTGGTTGCGGCTGAGGATTAAGTTATTTTCATGATCGAAATGTTTGAGCTTCTCATGTTCTTCACCCTCTTCAAAGTTGATACCCTCCTCCTCTATGCTTGAGTCTTTGGTATCACTACTTGCTTCAATTGATTAACTCTTCTAGCACATACAGCGTGAGTAACGAGTTGACAAATGCGACATACGGCATTTGTTGATCCTCACCGCAGACTTCACAGGAGAAGTGGATCTGGTGTAAGATGGGAAAGAAATCATGTTGGTGACAGTCGTCAGGTTTAGTTTGCCAACCGGAAGCACACTCAATGTCAAGGTCGAAATTGCAAATAGTGCACCGATAGACGAAGCATCTTCAGTCCCTCACGGGCATCACAAATGTTAGACTTTGATGGTTTTTTGAGAACAAGGGCGTGATTTGGATGAACAGGGTGTTGTATCTCAGGGGATAACTCGGCGCAGGACTTGTGAAGGAAGAAGTTACAGAGAGAGCATTTGTAGGCAGGTGCGTAAATAGATTGATCGCAACCTGAGCAAACAATTTCTCGAATCTCCTCATCATTTTCAAACTCTTCCACAAACATCAAGGGATGCTTCTCGTGGCTAAAATGTTGGATCTCCTTAGTATTAGTTCGCAACTTTGGAGCACTTAATGTCAATGTCGAAATTGCAACTAGTGCAACGTGAAGAAGCATCTTTCACAACTCTTACCGAGCATCACAAACATTTCTTCTTTGGCGATCGGATAAAGAGGGTATGGTTTGGATGCAGAGTGTTGGGAGAAAGAAGTAGAAAAGCGATAAGAGCATTTGTGGCGGGACATACCGATTTATTGCACCCAAAGCAAACAACTTCTTTCTCCAACATTTTTAAGTCTTTATCAAAGATCAAGGGATGCTTCTTGTGGCTAAAATGGTGGATCTCCTCCATCTCACAAGCTAGATTTCTCGATTCTCCGCCTCTCTCTCTTACACACTCCGGCACACAAGGAAGGGTGATTAAAAAAGTAACGCTGCAAGCACATATCAATTAAACTTTAATTAGTAAAAAAAAAAAGAAGAAAATGTTGAGAATGCTCACCACCTGAAACAGAACCTAACCGAGATCGGTAGATTGAGCGGCCTCCCAAACGAAACCCAGAAAGTGATCGAAGTAAGCAGAAAGGGTGGGGAGGAGTGAGGGGCAAGGCGGTTGCGTGAGTGATTCCTTTTATAGCGACGATTTAGAGTAGTGGGACCGTTGGGAAAGAAAACACGCCAAACCTTTTAAAAAAGAAGAGTATAGAAGGAATGAAAAAAAACAACTCATGAACCATAGAAGGAAAATAAAAATAAAAATGAAAGAACCAAAATTTTTAGTCCTGCAGCTTCATATTCCTTTGTCTTTTTCTTTGTGTGGCTTTTCCTATTAAAGATGCACGATTCTTTTGTTTCTTTTGTCTCTTGTTTGTCTTTTCGTTTTCCTCAACTTTTTCATATTTTAACGTGTCTAGTTTTTGGAACTGAGTTCATGTTGTATCTTTTTTTATTATATTTTATGTTGTTATTGAAGAATGACGTGTTAATTTTTAATTTCCTATTTATTGCTAAGGCTAGGTGCGCATTAATTGAGAGTGATTTCCTAATATCATAAAGCCTTGTCATTTTATTTTTTATTATTTTTTCATGTCCACATAAGAGGAGAAGAGGATTCAAACTAGTAACATTTGCTTCATGATTTAATTTTACTCTTTCAAACTCTTTTTCATGCAATGTTTTATTTGTTCATTTTTTAAATGTTTGTACCTAACCATTAAAAAAGAAAAAGAAAAAAGAATAGTAGCAAACATACAATCGACAGAAAACAAACTATACGCCAAGCCAAGCTTATGTTATAGGGATTTTTTTTATTTTTTTTTTTAGGTTTTAGGTTTTCAAGTAATATTCCGTAAGAAAGAGAACGAAAGTGACAATTTCTTTTTTCTTTCTAAAAAAAGAGTGAAACAAAAGTTTAATCCAATCAAAGTATACGATGCAATAAATTATATAATTACGAGGAACTCTCTCTAGCGTAGGCACAAATGTGTGAACTAGTATAATTAATTACGAAATGATATTTATCTAATCAGTGCTAAGAAGCTAGTTATTTTATTCTCAATTTGTTCGTACATTTAGTCCTAAGATGGACAATGGATTTGCCTTGTGTACAATTTATAGCCACATCTTCATCAAAAACTTTATCGCATGAATCATATGGATGAGAGTCCTTAGCTCTTTAGACAAAATTGAGAGGGTGTTGGTGAACTTTCCAAGTAAAATCTCTTACATACTTAATGTAGGGATGTCTCACAACTACGCATCGAGGATAAGCAACAAAATTGTATTTTTCACAGTAATAAAACCAATGATTTGGATTTTTTTTTTCTTCGCAAATTAGACAATAACATTCTTCATAATCGTTTTCGGCAGTGTAGGTTTGTGAGAAAGTATGTGGGTTATGTTC
Organism: Carpinus viminea; assembly: GCA_013348765.1. Lineage (NCBI taxonomy): Eukaryota > Viridiplantae > Streptophyta > Magnoliopsida > Fagales > Betulaceae > Carpinus > Carpinus viminea. The sequence goes on along the minus strand of CP054668.1, from coordinate 47,672,173 downwards.
ATACTCAGCTTTAAGTGGGAGTGTTGCACATTCAAAACCCAAGGCAAAATCGCATTCATTGCATACAAATACACCAATGTGTCTCCTCTGCCCCTCATAAGAAATGCAATCTTGAACTGAACTTAGAGCAAGGAAAAGGGAATGCTTGTGACCCTCGCCATGGCTAAAACGATGACAAGCGTCACAGGATACGGTGTTACCAATTATAAATTCAAATGAGAAATGAGTTTTCACCTTTGAGATCGATCAATTGATCAAGTAGACCCAATCAAAGCTCTAAAAACACAAATTAAAGCTCTAAAGACACAAATTGATCAGAGTAGATGTACGTGTATGTATGAGACTCATTTCCTATATAATGTCATTTTAATTTTACTCTTTCAAAAGCCTTGTCATGCAATGTTCTCTTTTCTCATTAAAAAAAAGAAAAAGAAAAAGAAAAAGAGGGGAAACAGGGAAGGAAGGATCGATAATCCAAGAGATGCTGTAGTTGAGCAACTTTTTTTTTTCGCAATACTTTTAAAAGAGGTCTTTCACTTTAATTAAAGAAACATGCAAGTTTATTTTCCTCTAACAATTGGATTATTTATTTAGCTTATCTTTCAAGTAGATGTGATTGAGTGAGGCCCACAATGGAATTTATTTACAATACGATACCTTCCATTTTTGTGGATGCCTTGTCCAGCTAGTTAGGTACCGAGAATCTTTTGTGCACTCGTGCTAAACGTTACCTTCATCCTTCAATACTGAAGATAATCTTTTTCTCATATAAAATCCTGATGAATAATGCAATAAGCCATACATCACCAGACTTTCACAGAATTATCATGTTGGGAATCAGAACAACGACTTTCTTTTCTTAAAGAAATTTATAATAGCTTTTACCAAATCTTCTTTAACAATGTCTTACCAAATATTCTTAAAGAAACAAGATTTGGATCCATATTCTAACCACCTGCTTAACCGTTTTGTTGTTACTTGTAACCTCTTTAATGAGTGATTCTCTATGTGCATTGTTAGGGATAAAATATGCCCACCTATTTATATTTATTTCCCATTTTGTCATTGCCCACTCACATTGTGACACGTGTTACCATGGGCTCATAAAAGAAGAAAGGTCCCCCCCTTTTTTCCTTAATAGGTTCTTTCTCACGTTCCCTCTCAAGAGGGAACCCTGAACTCTCCCCTTGCCTCCCTCTCTTAAGGAGATTAATATCCAGAAGCCTCAAAGCTTGCAGCAAACATCAACCGTGTCTCTTTGGAGCATTTGATAGCATGGACCTCCAATTTTTCTCCTAACAGAGAACATTGGTCTCCTCCTCCTCCTGATTCTTTTAAGATTAACTTTGACACAGCCATTAGAGATGAGTTCTCCTCTCAAGCAGCTATATGTAGAAACTCAAATGGGAAAATCATCAAGATTCTGGCTCAAATCACACCTACTTGCAGCCCGGCTTATGGTGAAGCTCAAGCAGCCCTTTTGGCTAGCTTCTTAGCTGTCTTTTTGAACTTAAATAATTTTGTTTTAGAAAGAGATTCTGCTACTGTCATTATAGCTTTACAAGACCCTTCTATTATCTTAGATTGGCAACATGATCATATTATTTGTAATATTTTTTCTCTTATTCCAGTCTCTTCCACTTGGAAGGCTAGAAAAGTTAGCAGAAGTGCGAACTTCTGCGCCTATTACGTGGCAAATAGGGCTACGGTTGGATTTATTTCTAACGGCATTCCCTCCTTATCTTGCCCCCTCTTTCCATTCCTATTTGTAGTGGAAAAGATCCCCCTTCTTTTCCCTCTTAGTGAAGTGTTCTTGTTGTCTGCTAGTGTTTGTTCTAAATGAAGTTGATGTTACAAAAAAAAAAAACCACCAAATTCATGAAAATTAAAAGAATTGCATGATATACATAATACATATGAATATGAGAATTCAACAACTAAATCATTTTGCAATCACATATAATGACCAATATTGGTGATACCGTTATCTATTTTCTTCAATTAAATGATTTTCAAACAGTGCCCCAATACTATATCCGGAAGACCCCAAGTCCTACAAAATTCTTCATTATCTTTGCTTCTTGGATACCCACCCCTCAACATAATCCTCATAACTTCCCAGTTAATCCTGAAGTATTTGTTCTTTTGTTTGTAAATGTTTACCATATCTAATACTTTTTCTCTTCTTCCATACATGAATTGTAAACAGAGGCACAATCTACATATAATATAAAACATCTACTTTTGTTTAAGAGATCTAATACTTTTCTCTTCTTCCATACATGAATTGTAAAAGAGGCACAATCTACATATAATATAAAACATCTACTCTTGTTTAAGAGGGATCATGAGCTGTGCAGTAAATGCTTTTGGCAGATCTATCCTTCTGGCCAATGTGAATTTAACTATGCCACCAACAAGTATGATCAATGCCATAGTTGGATGAACTGAGATTAGGAGACCCTCACCGATATGTTTTCTAAATAAACTGCTCTTTTTTACCTTTGCTCTAGACTTGACGGAATCCAACATATAGTTATAGATGATTTGTCCCACATTGGTAAGATAGGAAGCTAAGATCTTCAATGTAAATATATAATAGACTTGAAATATAATCTAAATATATAATGACAGTCATCAATATTACTCGTCCACTTATCACCAAACTTGTAACATACATCGAAAAGTGAAAAAAAAATTCAATCAAAGTATATAATGAAATAAATTATACAATTAAGACGAACTCTTTCTAGCATGGAAACAAATGTGCTGGCGAGTACAACCAACTACACAAGGATATTTTTCTAATGAGTGCTAATAAGTTATTATAAACCCATCTTGGGATGGATGTTGAATTTGCATTGTCTAATCATCATCAAAAAGTTTACCGCATGCATCACATGGGCGAGAGTCCTTACTTCTCCGGGCAAAATTAAGAGGGTGTTGGTGATTTTTCCAAGTAAAATCTCTTTCATACCTAATGTAGGGATACCTCCCAATTACGCATCGAGGATGAGCAGTAAAGTCGCATTTTTCACAGCAATAGAGCCAATGATTTTTATTTCTTTCTTCTTCGCAAATTAGACAATAATATTCTTCATAATCATTTTTGGCAATGTAAGTGAGTGAGAGGAGATGTGGGTCATGTTCATACTTAACTTTGAGTGGGAGTGTTGCGCATTCAAAACCCAAGGCAAAATCGCATTCCTTGCATACAAATACACGATTCTTGCCCTTAGGCCCCTCACAAGAATTGCACAGTTGATCTGAACTTGGAGCCAGGAAGAGGGAGTGCTGGTGACCCTCATGCTCCAAGGGTTTCGGAATCAAACAAGAACATCGAATATCAAGACTGCATTCACCTCCAGAACATTTATAAAAGAAGCCATGGCTACGACGATGACAAGTGAAACAATGTGCTGTCTTACCTATATCAGATCCGCATGGGTAGAGGGTAAACAGATGTTGGTGATTTGGGAGTCGCTTCTTTAAGGGCAGTCTAGCACATGCGCTATGGAGAAAGTAATTGCATTGCTCACAGCTATAATATGGGGCAGAAATTAGTTGTATACAAGCTTCACAGAGCTTATTATGATGAACCTCCTCGACTTGGTTGCGGTTGAGGATTAAGTCATGTTCATGATCAAAATGTTTGAGCTCCTTAGTTTCTTCACCTTCTTCAAAGTCGATACCCCCCTCCTCTATGCTTGAGTCTATGGTGCTATCACTACTTTCTCCAATCCAATTTTTGAATGCGCAAGGCAAGTGGGCTACGAAATCACATTTTTGACAATAATAACCCGCACAACTGAGGTTGATCTTTTTATAGCAGAGGTTACAGAATACACGAGCATCGTGCATCTTCATCACTTGTCCAAGTGAATAGATGAGAGTGAGTAAATGAGGATCTGCCATAATTCTTATGCTAGGTGGCTTTTGAGTACATTCATTGTGAGCCAAGAGTTGGCAAATGTAACATACCTGGGCAAAGCTGTTGCGATACTCACCACAGATTTCACAGGTGAAGTGGATCTGTTGAATGATGGGAACGAATATGTGTTGGTGACCGTCATCAGTATTTGTTCTCCAAATGGAAGCACATTCGATGTCAAGGTTGAAATTGCAACTATTGCAGTGGTAGAAGAAGCATCCTTTGCAATTCTTACGGTAGAGATCACAAATTTTAGACTTTGATGGTTTTGGAGTATTTACAATGGATAATGGCAGTAAGACTTGTGAAGGAAGAAGTTGCAATGAGAGCATTTGTAGGCAGGAGCGCATATTGATTTATTGCAACCTGAGCAAACACCTTCATCTTCAAACTCTTTCACAAACATCATGGGATGCTCCTTATGGCTAAAATGTCGTATGGATAACTCGGCGCAGGACTTGTGAAGGAAGAAGTTGCAGTGAGAGCACTTGTAGGCAGGAGCGTAAATTGGTTTATTGCAACCTGAGCAAACAATTACTTGAATCTCCTCGTCATTTTCAAACTCTTCCACAAACGTCAAGGGATGCTCCTCATGTCTACAATGCTGGATCACGTCCTCCATCGATCTCTCTCTCTTGCACTCTCCGCCACAACGCTGCAAGCATAGATCAAAGCTTTAGTCGTACAGATCTGCCTTGACTTCTACATCTCCAAAAAGCTAAACCCATGAGCTTTAAACTAAACACTCCGAAAGAACAAGAGAAATGTAGGACGGAATGATCAGGATGCTCACCTGAGACTGAACGTAACCGATATCAGTTGATCGTGGGTCGCAGCCCTAAAGACGGATCATTGAGAGCAGATGTGTCTGTGCCTTCCAACCACCACTGGTGTGGATAATAAAAGTGTTGCAGGTGTGGACGCCGACAAAAACCAACTACCAATGTAATTTTCTTGCCCAGCTGGTTGGTCTTCACATCAACTGACTCACTCAGATTAATTAATTAAACATAATTAACTACTTCATCGAACAAAATTAGCTGCATCCCTTAATTTATTTACAAAACGTATGCTATTCTTAATTTTTAATTTCCTATTAATTGCCAAGGCTTGTTGCGCATTAATTGAGAGTGATTTCCTAGTATCATGAAGCCTTGCCATTTTAATTGAACTCTTTGAAAGGCCTTGTCATCATGTCATGTCATTTTTTTCCAAGGGTTAATGCTCATGGTTTTGTAAAGTTAAGGTCAATTTTGATACCACACAAAAACTGTTGGGTGAAGCAATTGATCTTTATCTTTATTGAGGCTAGCTATTATATATGAGAAAATGAATTTTGAGAAATTTAAAACTATCATTATCATTATGTTGATTTCAAATTTTTATTTTCTTATGTACCCATGCAATCGATCCCAAGCCACCTTCTTATACTTCTAATAAATCATGAACTTTGATTATATATAATTTGTGTCCATATATATGTTCGAAGAAATAATCATAGCTTTTCATCAACATTGGGTAGAGACCTTAAATCGTGAGTGACCTTAAGAGAGGATAATTTTAAGACTATTGCTATAAACTGAACTTTTAAGACTATTAATAAATCAACAATTGACTCATCGCTAATAAGAGACAAATCAATAGCTGTATAGAAAAGATACATGTTATACGATAATAAATCAACAATTGACTCATCAGTCAATATGAGATAAACCAATACCTGTATATAAAGATATGTATGATAGGATAAATCAACAATAGACTCATAGGCAATGTGAGATTATTTCGCTGATATTTTTTCTGGTCCTTGTCACAAGCCCCATTCATCCTGTGGTAGGTTTTGATACCATGAAGAAATTTGTGGGTCTAACTCATTTTATAAAACCGGTTCAACAAGACAGACTTGCCTATTTTTTATAAACATGCATGTTCAAGATCTTGTCCACAAGCAATATAAAATTATTTCTCAACAAATTTCACTTTCGCCTTCTTTCTTAAGAAATACTTGAAATTAAGTCTAACCTCTTAAAAAACTACACCATAAGTTGCTACACATTTTTTTTTTCTTGTTTACAGCACCTAAGCATAATCCCTGCAAGTGCTTATATGGTCATTGACTCATTATACGTTCGAATATTTGCCCCCACATTGCTTGAGAAATATTATTATGTTAAAATCATTTAAAAAAAATATTTATCTTACTTATCTAGTCATATCCTGACACTACAAAAAAATAGAGGTTTGGTGATGGTTTAGAGTTAAAAACCGTCATTATAATGGTAATGACAGTTTTGTGGTAACGGTTCCAAATGGTAACTAAACATGGGTAGGAAAATGGGAGAAAATGTCGATTTAGGAAAAACCAACACTAATTAGTATCGATTTGTCCAAACTGACACATTTTTAAAGGTGTTGATTTAAAAACCATCATCTTAAAAAAGGTGTCGTTTTTTTTAAAAAAAATCATCACCTTTTAAAAGGTGTCAGTTTTTTTTTTTAAAAAAAAAAAATCATCACTTTTTAGAAGGTGTCAGTTTTTTTTAAAAAAACCATCACCTTTTAAAAGGTGTCGGTTTTTTTAAAAACCATCACCTTTTAAAAAGTGTCAGCCTTTTAAAAAACCGACACTATTTTTTTTTAATATATTTTTTTCCGATTCTTTTTCTTCCAATCTTTTCCCTAGCTTCTTGCATAATAATGCAAGAAGCTGGCCAATTGTCCATCTTAAACATAATTGGAATTTTATAAACGCAAGATTTGGAGACTGATGCAAGCTTCGGACTCTCTAGTGGCAAAAATTCTTAAAGCAAAATACTACCCATCTAGTTCCATTTTGGAAGCTAAACTGGGCAACCGTCCGTCATATTTATGGAGAAGTTTCATGACTGCCCAACCTGTTCTCAATAATGGGCTGCTATGGAGGGTACGGAATGGGAATAACATTTATGTTTGGAATGACAAATGGCTGCCAAGACCCACCACTTATAAGAACATCTCACCAACAAGAATTCTTGATCAACATGCACGTGTATCGGAACTCATTGATCAGACTACAAGGCAGTGGAATGTAGAGCTCATTTCGGAGATCTTCTTAGAGGAGGAAGCTGCGGTGATCAGGAGCTTACCCATCAGCCCTCTACCGGTGGAGGATAGACTCATATGGAGAGGAACAAAAAATGGTATTTTTTCAGTTCGCAGTGCTTATTATATGGAGATGGAAAATATTGCCAGTTTACAAGGGAGCAGGTCCAAACCTGATGAGGGGAAAAATTGGAAAGAAATATGGAATTTAAAAGTCCCAAACGTGGTGAAACATTTTCTATGGAGGGCTTTGCACAACCTACTACCAACAAGAACCAATCTCGTCAGGAAAGGGGTCATTCAAGATGCAGGTTGCCCCATCTGTGAAGTAGAGGATGAGACAGTGGAGCATATTCTATGGAATTGCCCATCTTCAAAGGACGTGTGGGGGGATGGCCCAAGGAGTCTACAAAAGCTTGGCACAACTCAGGGCAGATTCTCAAATTTTTTTGAAGTGTTGATGGGACGGTGTACCAAAGATGAGTTGGAATTATTTGCTGTCACGGCCAGGAAAATTTGGCTTAGAAGAAACTCTGTGATTCATGGAGAATTTTTTTCCCACCCAACCCAGCTATTACGGGAAGCCAAAAATTCCCTTGAAGAGTTCCAACGCATTCACAGTGAAAATCGGGATGAAGTGCAGAACTCAAGGGACACAGTGGAAGTGAAATGGAAACCACCGCCAGAGAACATGCTAAAGATGAACTGGGATGCGTGGATTAATAAATCTGAAGGCGTGGGTAGGTATCGGACTTATTGTCGAGATTCCAACGTTATTGCCTTTGCTGCACGAAGTTTATCTGTGAATATACACACCGATGCATCCACAGAGGCACTTGCAGCAATTATCATGTTCGCAAAGAGTTGGGATACTCTAACATTTTATTTGAAGGTGACGCTACGCAAGTCATAAAAGCTATTGGAGAAGAAGGCCCATGTTTTAATAGCTTCGTCACCGATTGAATGTATTCATGTTGAGTTACAAAAATGGAGCGAGCAGATTTATTCACAATCGTAAGGACGCCAATAGTGCGGCTCATTTGCTAGCACAATTGGCTACCACCCATGTCACTTTGTCCACCTGGATGGGGTATGCCCCACCTAGTGTAGGTGATATTGTAAGAAGAGAGCAATCTCTCCTTGTGTAATCCTTTTGGATTTTTCTGAGATAATGAATATTCACAATATTCCTTCAAAAAAAATTTATGAAATAATTTATATATGGAAAACTCTTGAAATATAATTAAACGTCATTAATTACGCTAATTTCTTTTCAAAAAAAAATTACGCTAATTTAATGATTGATTTTTACTTTAATTTTAAAATTTAAACACATAATTTTCATTATAAGTTAAAATGAACTTTTTAAATAAAAAAAATTAAATCTTTGTTCCTATAAGTATATATGATTTAAAATAAATAGTATAAAGAAAAAAAAATTAGCTAGAATAATACATAAATTATAATATAGTTAACGCATTTAATGGTGCTAATTAGTGACATGTGGATTATATTGAAATATAACTAACGTAATTAATGATGTCATATAGATATATAGATATAATTAATTCAATTAATGTTTATTTTTTTAAAAAAAACCGGTTATATATATGTATAACCGCTTTTTTTTTTTGAATTATAACCGTATTAATATACATTAAATTGACTAAATGTACTAATACATTATAATTTGATTTATATTATTTGTTTCCTTATTTGATTCGGACATTAATAATACTTAATTTATTGAATAATTTACATATGAAAAACTCTTGAAATATAATTAATGCAATTAATGACACCAATTAATGACTGAGTTCACTCTTAAAAAATCGGTTCACAAACTATGCCTTAAAAAACCGGTTTAGCGTTACAATAAAAAGGGTTCACACCACATGTCACAATATTAAGACGCTTCTGAGAATGATTCGGCTTATATATATATATATGATTAAAAGAGAAAAATTTATGGACTCTTCTTAAACTATCACTCAATTAAAAAAAAAAAATCTATTTTCCTTTTTTCTTCAAATTTTTGCACCTGAATTTTATTTTATTTTATTTTTAAAAAAATTGTTTTATTTTTTATTTTATTTTATTAATGATATTTTCGTCATTAATGGAACAGTGTCAATTTTTTATTTTTGATTTTTTTGAAAAATATTGAATTTCCATTGATTAAATTTCACATATAGCTCTAAAAAATTATAGCCAAAAGTTATGAAGATTACAAAGTCATAAAAAAAACTTCAAGCTTATTCTAACCCATGAACAATTACATTTAAGGAACTTATCTGCTTTGTGCAAACTAGATTTAGTAGGGGTGAAATAGCGATTGCAGTTAGCAGTTAGTGGATAAAACAGCTAACTGCAACCACCTAAGCGGTTAGTAGAAATCTATTAATCGCCTCTGCTAACCTGGTAGAGGTAACCGCCTGGTTAGCGGTTAACCGGATGCAGTTAACCGCTTTTTTATTAACCGTTTTTTATTGGACTTTTTTTTTTTGGCCGATTTTGGTCTAACTTTAAACCCTTTTTTGGCTTACTTTAAACATTTTTCTCCTCTTTCATGGCCATTTTAGCATTAGAAATTGTTTGTTTAAAGTGAGCATTATATGTTGGACCATTATACGAAAATCTTGTTGATCACCTTCTACAACATATAACATACAAATAAAATTATAACAAAATTATCACTTCACTTGTAGTCTTGTCACAACAGAAATAAAACACAATAGTTCATAAACTCACATGGATAAATACAAAATAACCACTAGGCTACAATAACTCATTGTTACTTATTATATAAAATATATATAATATATAAATATATATTATATTTTTAACAAAAGTAGTTTGTGGTTAGCGATTAGCGGTTATGCGGTTTTCAAAACTCACTAACACTAATCGCTAACCAAAGCGGTTAGCGGTTAGTGCGATTAGTGGTTAGCGGATGCGATTAGAGCTTTAAATTTCACCTAAGATCTAGGACATGAAAAATAAAAAACAACTAAGACTATCTTTGTTTAAAATATTTTATGAAAATGTCTTATTTTTTAGTGCTTATGGCATGATATAAAATATTAATTGGTCAATCTAAAAATGTTTTCAATTGACCAAGAAAAATAATTTTCAAGATGCGTAAAATGGTTTATGTTTCTCATTTATGTAAACCATTTTTCACTACTTTTTCCCACTCCTAGTGGCAGATAGTTATGAAAGGGTCCTTATGGGGCCTACTTGCCTAAGCAGGTCTAGGAATGTTCGAACACCTGTTGGGGCAAGTGTACCTCACATGGACCTCTCACAACTGCTTACCCAAAGTGCAAGCAATATGATCCCATTTTTTAAGGCCTTTTATCACAAACTCTCTTCTTTTGTAGCTTTTATTCATTGTCACTCTCTCTTCCTCGTACCTCCTTAAATTATATGAAAATATAAGAAAATTTTGGTAATTTTTCATACGAGCTAAATGTTGAATCACCAGTTATCCCAAAAGCTCAAAGTTGATAGAAAGATATGAATTTAATTAATTCATGTTTACTCCATTGGAAAATGAATAATTACTACTAGGAAACGAAAAACCCCATACATATATATATTTTCAAACTCATTAAAAAAAAAAAAACCCTGAAATAAAATGGGTGGCTAACAAATTTGACCACCATTGGGGTGGTTGGCTACCCACAGAAGTGGCTAGGGGTAACCGCGGCCACCTTGACAAGCAATGAAAGTAGTCACACCACTCCCGACCTCTTCACTGGGAGGTTGACCACCCACTTTATTTTTCATTTTTTTTAAAAAAATTTTGTTTTAAGTTCAAAATTAAAAATAAAAATTATATTGGAATTTTTTTAAAATGTATTCAATTCCTCAAGGATTAGCTAAGCTACTCATTTTTTAGTGGCTTAACTAATCCTGAGTGTATGAGATTAGTAGTCCTACGAAAATAAACTATTTCCAATAATAGCGTGTAACCAAACAAATGAATAGTTATACCATAGGATTAGCTATTCATTTTCATGGTCTATTTTACGAAACAAACGAGGCCTTAATCATTACTTTAATACTCCGCACTCAAACTTCATTTTAATAGATGAGGCCTAAAACGTGAAATATTTAATTTAAATAGGGGTTATTTGATGAAGTCAATATTCGATTTCAAGACCTTTGACTCTGATATCATGTTAAATCATATGTTATCCCGAAAGCTTAATGGAGCCCGCACTATATACCATGTGATAAGGATATAAAAATATATATACATATATATATATATATATATTGGCCTGCACATAAGGGAATGTGTTGAAGAATAATCTCACATTACTTGTAGACAAAACCTTGAACATGTTTATAAGGAGTGTAAAACTTTTACTTGTTAAACCAATTTTATGAAATGAGTTAGGACGACGAAAAGCTTAATGGGGGCTAAGATTATAATTTTGTGATGTTGGCTTATAATTTATTTTTATTTTTATTTTTTTTCATAAAATAGTTAATGTCTCAAATGAAAGGAACACCTGCAAGGGGCAAGGAGGTTGGCAGGTTGTCATGACGAATTGCTCCATTGCTCGGTGCATATATCAATTGGGCCCAGCCCATACCATGGTATTTATTGTACATTCCTTTATATAGGCCTTCAAAGTTTCAAATTCTAAGCAGGCCTAACAAAGCCCATCTTTATTTGGTGATATTATGGGATAGGCAATATTTTAATAAAATCACAATGGAAAAATTAATAAAGACAACCTTAATTGGTAAGCAAAAGAAAGGGAAAAAATACAAAATTAGTCAATGTAGTTTACCTGATTTACAATTTATTCACTGTGGTATCAAAATGAATTTAAAAGTTCCTATGGTATACAAAAGAAAACAATTTAATTCCTCCTGTTAAATTTCATCCATTGACTTAACGGATTCCGTTAGTGTGCCACATCACATCAAATAAAATTATGACACATATAATGTTTTATTTATGACTTTTTTTTAAAAAAAAACACACTTGGATTTTCTACGTCATATTATTATGCCAACTTTTTAGGTCTATCCCCTCCTCCTCCTCCTCTTCTTCTACTTCTTCTTCTTGTTTCTTCCTATCTTTTTCTCCATCATCTTCTTGTCACTTCACCCAAGTTTGTGTCTCCACTAGGAAACATGGAAGGCAAGTCTGGAAATTAAAGTTCTATATCTTGATCATGGTTGTTGGCAAAGAAGTTATGTATGGAGGGTTTTTTTTTTTTTTTTTTTTAAAAAAAATTTTCTCCATCTCTATCTCTATACTTCTCTCTTGAAAGTTGCCAAGAAAAAGAGGAATTTCAACATAGGAGAAGAGCATAAGAGAAAAAGTAGAAGAAAGGAAGAGACGGAAAAAAGAAACCACGGCAAGAAAAAAATGGAGTAGAAGATATATAGGAAGAGGTGGAGAAAAAAAAAACCACGACAAAAAAAAAAAAGAACAACGGAGAAGAAGAAGAAAAACACAAAAACGGAGAAGAAGAATAAGAAGAGGGGATAGGCCTAAAAAACTAAACATTTACAGGTAGAATTTTTTTTTTTTTTTGAATTAGATTTTCAAATCAATAATTTGGTAGAATTAGGGTTTTTAAATATATTTTATCTGATGTGTTTAATGTTAAAAAAAAAAAAAAAAATTGAGGTGGGAATATTAGTTGGCATAATAATGTGATGTGAAAAATCTAAGTGTGCTTTTTAAAAGTCATAAATAAAACATGACATGTGTTATAATTTTATTGGATATGATGTGGCACATTAATGGAATTCATTAAGTTAATAGATAGAATTTAACGGTAGGGATTAAATTGTTTTTTTTTTGCATACCACATGTACTTCTAAGTTCGTTTTGATACTACATGGAGTAAATTATAAATCAGGTAAACCACAATGACTAATTTTGAATTTTTCACCAAAAGAAAAGAATAATGATATATGCATATCAATCCCATACCAGTTTTCCATATAAATAAACTCATTATGCTTCCTCATTTTTCATCAATATCCTCTTGATTCTTGTTTGTCTGATTTTGCCCAAGTATACAAAGCTTTCGTCAATATGAATCAGGATTTGGCTTAGGTGTTAAAAAAAAAACTACACTGTACTTATGTTATAGTTTTTTTTAATGGTTTAAATTTTAACTGAAGTATTTCATGAGAAAGAGAAAGAAAGTGATATAAGACTTGAAAATAAATCTTCGGACAAAATTGAGAGGGTGTTGGTGACATTTCTAAGTAAAATCTCTTCCATACTTAATGTAGGGATGCCTCCCAAATACGGATCGAGGATGAATAGCAAAGTCACATTTTTCACAATAATAGAACTAATGGTTTAGATTTTTTTTTTTCTTTCTTTTTTTTTTGGCAAATTAGACAATAACATTTTTCGTACTCTTTTTCAACAGTGTAAGTGAGTGAGAGGAGATGCAGGTCATGTTCATATTCAACTTTGAGTGGGAGTGTTGCACAATCTAAACCCAAAGCAAAATTGTATTTCGTGCATATATACATATATAGCAATGTGTCTCCACTTTCCCTCACAAGAATTGCAATCTTGAACTGAAATTATAACAAGGTGGGACAACTAATCTCCACTTCCCCTCACAAGAATTCAACTTTGCATTAAAAATCGATCACATGAACGACACTAATTCTCTTTTGGATAATAGTGATAAGGTGGTGGTGACCTCCGGCCACCTCATTAAAACATAAATGTTAGATTTATCTCTCTCTCTCTCTCTCTCTCTTTTTTTTTTTAATGGTTTCTAAATAATGTGTTAGTATTTTGTGTGATTTATTATTTTAATAAATAAAAGCATAAGGTGATAAGATAGTAACACATCATTTAAAAAATTTAGCATTTCTCATAATTAATGTTCTTCCCTATATAGTTAAAATAAGGTAAGCTCCCCAAGACACAATATTAAGGATGGATAAGAAAGTCTCGATCATTTTACACCGCAATAAATAGACACTCACATGTAAAAGTTCCTTTGTACTTGATAATGAGTCTTCGAACAGGAGTTTAGTATAATGAAATAAATTATACAATTATGAGGTACTCTCTCTCTCTAACACAAACTAAAACTTGCTAGCTATTACAACTAACTACTCGTACTTAAGAAGTTCTTTTAGCATGTACTCCTAATTTTTCTGTACATTGAGGCCGATAATGGACTATGAATTTGCATTGCGTACAGTTTAAGGCCATGTTTCCTCGAAAACTTTGATTGCAGGCATCACATGGTCGAGAATTTTTAGTTTTCCAGACAAAATTGAGAGGATGTTGATGATCTTCTCGAGTAAAATTTCTTCCATACTTTATGTAAGGTTCCCATCCAATTACGCATTGAGTATGAGCAGTAAAGTTGCATTCTACACAGCAATAGAACCAATGGATTGAATTTCTTTCTTCTTCACAAATCATACAATAATGTTCTCCAGAATTGTTTTCAACTGTGTAAGTGAGTGAGAGAAGATGTGGGTCATGTTCGTACTTAGCTTTGAGTGGGAGTGTCGCACATTCAAAACCCAAAGCAAAACTGCATTCCGTGCATACAAATACACCATTTTCCCCGGCCTTTGAATCACAAGCATTGCAATCTTCTTTTGAACTTATAGCGTGGAAGAGGGAGTGTTGGTGACTTTTATTTTTAATGATTTTTGAAATTGAACAACACCGGATGTCAAGGCAATAGAAATCACATTCTTGACATATATAAGCGAAGCCATCGCTAGAAAGATAACAAGCCTTGCAAGATGGGTTATTAGTAATGTAGTCATCTCGCCTAATTGCAAAGAGGGTAAGCGGATGTGGGTGAGCTGGGAATCGCTTCTTTAAGGGTAGTCGAGCACATGTGCTGTGGAGAAAGTAATTGCATTGCTCACAACTATAAAATGGGGCAGAAATAAGTTGGATACAACCTTCACAGAGCTTATTATGATGAACCTCGACTTGGTTGTGGCTAAGGATTAAGTTATGCTCATGATCGAAATGTTCAAGTTCCTCAAGTTCTTCACCCTCTTCAAAGTCAATATCCTCATCCTCCTCTATGGTATCACTACTTGCTTCAATCCGATTATAGTATGCGCAACTCAAGTGGGCTACAAAATCACATTGTTGACAATAATAACCCGCATACTTGAGGCTGAGCTTTTTATAGCAGAGCTGACAGAATACATGATCGTCCTGCTCCTTGATCACTTTGCCAAGTGAATAGATGAGAGTGAGCAGGTGACGATGATCTGCTCCAATTCGTATGCTATGTGGCCTTCGAGTACATGCAGTGTGAACCAAGAGTTTACAAATGCGACATACCTGGGCGATGCTGTTGCGATCCTCACCACAGAGTTCACAAGTGAAGTGGATCTGTTGAAAGATGGGAACGAATTCATGTTGGTGACCATCTTCAATATTACTTTGCCAAATGGAAGAACATTCAATGTCAAGGTTGAAATCGCAACTATTGCATTGGTAGAAGAAGCATCTTTCGCAATACTTAAGGCACGCATCACAAATGTTATACTCTGATGGTTTTTCGAGAACAAGGGTGTGATTTGGATGCGCAGGGTGTTGTATCTCAAGGGATAACTCGGCGCAGGACTTGTGAAGGAAGAAGTTGCAGAGAGAGCATTTGTAGGCAGGAGCGTAAATAGATTGATCGCAACCTGAGCAAACAATTTCTTGAATCTTCTCATCATTTTCAAACTCTTCCACTAACATCAAGGGATGCTCCTTGTGGCTAAAATGTTTGCTCACCTTAGTATTAGTTAGCCAACTGGAAGCACAGTCAATGTCAATGTCGAAATCGCATCTATCGCAACGGTAGAAGAAGCATCTTCCACATCCCTTATCGCAGGCCTCACAAGTATTTCTTGCTGGCGCTTGGATAGAGAGGGTATGGTATGGATGCAAAGGGTGATGTATCTCACGGGGTAACTCAGTGCATGACTTGTGGAGAAAGAAGTTACAATGAGAGCATTTGTAGGCAGGAGCGTAAATAGATTGATTGCAACCTGAGCAAACAATTACTTGAATCTCCTCATCATTTTCAAACTCTTCCACAAACATCAAGGGATGCTCCTCGTGGCTAAAATGTTGGATCTCCTCCATCTCTCTCAAGATTTCTCACGATTCTCCGCCTCTCTCTCTGTCTCTCTCTCTTACACACTCTGGCACACAAGGGAAAGGTGATTAACAAAAAAGTGACGCTGCGAGCACATATCAATTAAGCTTTAATTAAAAAAAAAAAATGTTGAGAACGCTCACCACCTGAAACAAAGCCTAATCGAGATCGGTAGATTGAGCAGCCAGCCTCCCAAAGGAAACCCAGAAAGTGATCAAAATGGACTGTGGAGTGAGGGGCGAGGGGCAGCTGCTGTGTGTGATTCCTTCTGGCTTCTACAACGATGATTTAGAGCGATGGGACGATTGGGAAACAAAAACGCCAAAGCTTTTGATGTGATCAGTCACTGTCATTATTGTGTGTTGAATCATTATAATCAATAATGTTGTTGTGGAAGCCGTGACATCCAGACTAGATATTATTGGATACCAATTGCCAAATATTTTGAATTATGTAGATGGTCCCAAGGACTACCCCTTTGGTGGCCAGCCGCCTCAACGACCTGATGAGTCATGGTTCAAGGAAAAGATTCTCTTCGTTTTATTTAAAATATTTTTTTAATGTATTTAAAAAGATAAATTTATTTTAAAAATTTATTTTAAAAAAGAAAAAAATTAATATTATTTTCTTAAATGCATTAAATAAATACTCTAAATTTTAAATCCATTTCCATGGGCCAAAATGAGGTGTTGGAGCTATCTCATGTTTTTTTGTTTTTTTAGAGTTTAGTTTTTTTTTTTAGTTTTTAATATTTCTTCCTTTTTAAAAAAAAAAAAAAAAGAATTAACATATTTTGACAACTCAAACGAGTTGATGTAATGCTCTAGAAAAATTAATTAACCGGCAATTGATTTTCTGATTCATCTTCCAACCTTATCCACAATAAACAAAATTTAGGAATCTTATCCTCCTCAAAGAGAGTTTACAGTGAATATATATATATATTCTGAGCAATCCTTTTAAAAGTGGTCTTTTACTTTTATTAAAGAAACATACAAGTTTATTTTCCTCTAACAATTGGATTATTTATTTCGCTTATTTTTCAAATAGATGTGATTGAGTGAGACCCACCACGATGGAATTTATTTACGACACATTACATTTGATTTTCATGGATGATTTGTCCAACTAGTTAGGCATCGAAAATCTTTTGTGCACTCGTGATTGAAGTTATCTTTGTCCTTCAATGCCAAAGATAATGTGTCAAAATTCATGTAAATTAAAAGAATTGCGTGATATACATAATATATATGAATATGAGAATTCAACAACCATATCATTTTTTATTATTTTGCAATTAGATATATTGATCAATATTTGTGATACCTTCATCTATTTTCTTCAATTAAATGATTTTCAGCCAAACAGGCAGCCAATACCCAATCACCACAAAATCAACAACCCCAACATACTATATCATCTGGAAGACCCCAAGTCCTACAAAATTCTTCATTATCTTTGCTTCTTGGATTTATATAATCCTCATTACTTCCCAATTAATCCTCTTAAGTATTTGTTCTTTTGTTTATAAATGGTTTCCATGTCTAATACTTTTTATCTTCTTCCATACATGAATTGTAAACAGAGGCACTCAAGCACAATCTACATATATAAAACAATTCTCAAGCCCTTACCACACCAATCCCATTCACTTCCGAACACTTGAAAAATATGAATTGTTTTGCAATACCACGAACAAATTATTTGAATGGGATTTTCACTTGCCAAAAGCTTTTACCTTATAGCAAGTATATTTTAATTTAACACTTCGAAAGGCCTTGTCATCATGTCATGTGATTTTTTTTTTTTAAGGATTAAATGCAAATTTTTATTATTATTATTATTTTTTTTTACATATCCACACAAGAGAAAGGGAAAAGGGAATTTGAACTAATGAAATCCACTTCATAAAACATGGTTTACAGTTGATTGAACTACCCCTTAAAGATGATTAAATGCAATTTTGGTTCATGTATTTAGATCGAAAATCAAACAAACCTCATAGTTTCATAAAGTTAAGGGATATCTATTTTGGTATGATTCGCAAACTTGATATGAAGTTAACAGGTTTTGAATTTACTTAAATGAATTTGGGTCATAATTGTATTACCCGTTTGTGATCCGGTTAGTTTTAATGTATAGCAAGTTAAGCAAGTAACCCATCAAACCTGTTTAAAATAATAATAAATAAATAAATAAATAACCCTACAAGAAGATGAGGAGACGCCATCTCTTATACATCTTTAATGTACATTTATTAGTTTAGTACATGCTTCTAGATGCATGACTTCATAGGTGACGTCAAGCTTCCACGAAAGCACTTACGTAATATACTTGGAGTTATTTAATTTTTCTTGGTGAGAGAGATTTATCATGATCATTACGGTCCACACAAAGCAATTGATCTTTATCATAAACCATGAACTTCGATCTTTATTGGAGGCTGGCTATTATATCTGAGAAAATGAATTTTGAGAAATTTAAAACTATCATTATCATTATGTTGATTATAATTTATTTATTTTCTTCTGTACCCATGCGATGGATCCCGCCAAGCCACCTTCTTTTACTTCTAATAAACCATGAACTTTGATCATATATAATTTGTGTCCATATATATGTTCAGAAGAAATAATCATAGCTTTTCATCAACATTGGGTAGAGACCTTATATCGGGAGTGACCTTAAGAGGATAATTTTAAGAGTATTGCTATAAGCTGAATTTTATCTTATTACTATTCCACACTGCTCACATGGAGTAATTACATACTCTATTGTTTTAATTATCTCCCTTTCATCCTCTAAATGTTTTATGGTACGTGTGGTCTCCTATGATGAATCAACAATAGACTGATAAATTAGCATGAAATAGACAAATACAATAAATAAATAAACAATAGAACTGATCAATTAATATGAGTCAAACAAATACTTGTATAAAAAGATATGTATGATAGGATGATAAATCAACAATCGACTCATTAGTTAATAGGATCGTCCTCGGTTATAACCCTTTTCCTAATTCAATTAGAAAAGAAAAGAAGAAAAAAAAAATAAAGTCAGTTAGGTACACTCAAATTGCATAGTTTTTATGAGGTATTAGTAAACAAGGTTAGAGGCAAAAGTAGACTGATAATGTTCAATTTTACAAATTTTCTTTTATCATTTTTTCCTTCAACAAAAATTAAAAAAATAAAATAAAGAAAAACTTCACTAAATTGTCCTGAATCATCATCACTTTCCCAATGATAAAATTGCTCAGCTATGCCATTTTGAGAGTTGGTATGGAATTAGAGCCGATCACCAAAAGATCGATCTCTACTATTGTTGACAGCTGCTTTTTAAGTATATATTTTTTTTGGGTAGGTGGATAAGAATCATTGTAGGCTGCAGCTGTTTGTCTATTCCTATTTGATTAATTAATGTTTATAGGTTGTATTGTGCTCTGATTGATAGTGCTATATATATTTTTCATGCAGGTGGCGGTGCCTCCCCCACTATGAACAAATAAAAAAACGTGGCACCCAGTAGCCTGCAGCTGTCATCTTTTGGTTGTTTTAGGTATTAAAAGTAGGCTATAATGTTTGACTAAGTAATATAGGCTATAATGTTTGACTAAGTAATATATTATGAGCCATCTAATTTGACTGGCCTCGTCCAGGTCAAAAAAGCCAGCACCGACCAGCTGCCGTCCCATTTTTCTAACAATGGATACAAATTTCGCTCAACATCCATACGACCCTGTGATGATGTGATCCCAAATCTGTTAACTATTACATACCTTTCCGTTGCGGGTCGGAGAGAGAAAGGAGAAGATAAATCCTTGATGTTGTGGAAGAGTAGGACTATTATTATTAATAATTAGAAAGAGAAAAATTTATAGACTTCTCTTAAACTTTATTAATCTCCTTTGAAATTTGGTCATTTTACAAATACTTCTCTAACGTTTAAAAATTCTCATTTATCCCCCCCTGAACTTTTAATTGCTCTCAATTTGGATTCATCCGTACAAATTAAGACACAATTTTTTTAAAAAAAGACCAAAATACCCCTAATTTTTATTTTTAAAAAATAAAAATATATATCTAAGTTGGAATTTTATACAAAGCACATTTCTATCTTTTTGTCTCTGGGTGTTGGATCAGCAAAACCCTTCTTCGAGTCCACCTCGAAGGGCTTCTATTGAAGTCCTTTCTTCCTCTCCAAGACCCTCAGTGACTCTCGTCCTCAACTCCACCTTCTCTAAAGGCGGAAGGAATAAAGCCATCAACGAGTCAAGGAGGCGGAACCATTTCATCTCATTTCTCTTCACCATAAATAGCTCCATCCAAGCCAACGGCTTAAAAAATTTTGTGCTCTAATTTGTACGGATGGGTCCAAATTGAGAGCAATTGAAAGTTCAGGGGGGGTAAGTGAGAATATTTGAACGTTAGGAGGGTATTTGTAAAAATGGCCAAACTTCAAGGGGGTTAGTGAAGTTTTCCCTTAAAAAATTAAAAAATAATTTTTTTTATTTAAGAAAAAAAAATCGATTTTTTTTATTTTTTATTTTCGCACCCTGAATTTTTATTTGTTTATTTATTTTAAGAGTTGTTTTATTTTGTTATTTTCTTTTACTAATGATATTTTCGTCATTAAGGGGACAATGTCAATTTTTGATAGTTTAGAGTGTGATATTGTCGTAATTAAAATTTCAGGAAAAACATTGATAATTAAGTAGTAATTTAAAGGAGGCAAGCGACCCTTCCTGGGCAGTATGTGAAGCTTGGACCCTTTAGGAAGAACATGCTGCCTCTGCTCAGAAAAATTGCAGACCTCTTGTCCAAGACGCATAGCAGACCTCTCAGTTTTGCCTGGATTTTGATTGTTAAAAGCAGGGGCTTGCAAAAAAATCTATACATTTGAAAGAAATAATCTCGGTGCAAATATTAATTGGGCCAAGCCCATATCGCGTGTTTTCTTCACATTCCTTTATAAAGGCCTTCAAAGTTTCAAATTCTAACCAGGCCCAACGAAGCCCATCTTTATTTGATGATATTATGGGATAGGAAATATTTTAATAAAATCACAATGCAAAAAATATTTTATTTTCTTACAAAAAAATTGCTAATTTTTTTTAGAACAGAAATTTTTATTTAAAAATTTTATAAAACAAAAAAAAAAATCAATTTTTATAAAAAAAAAAATTAATAATTTTTTAATTTTTTTTCTTATACAAAGGATTTTTTTTTAATTTTTAATTTTTAATTTTCCATCTTTTGGAATTTTTAATTTTTATGTTTTTTTCTAGAAGTTTTACTATTTTTTTTCCCAAGGGTAGTTTTATCATTGGGGGAAACATTGACAATTTTTGATAGTTTGGGGGAGACTTTGTCACAATTGAAAGTTTGGAGGGATATTGTCAATTTGGTGGTAGTTTGAGGGGTATATGGACTTTCCCCAAATTAATAAAGACAACCTTGCTAACTGCTAAGCAAAAGAAAATCATATATATGCGTGAATCCCACACCAGTTTTCCACATAAATAAACTCATTAATTATACTTCCTCATTTTTGATCGATATCCTATTGATTGTCTGATTTTGCCCAAGTATTCAAAGTTTTCCTCAATATGCATCAGGATTAATTAACTTAAGTGTTAAAAAAAAAAAAAAAAACTACAGTACTTATGTTATAGATTTTTTAAGGGGTGCAAATTTAATTTCAAGAATTCCATAAGAAAGAGAAAGAAAGTGACATAAGACTTGAAATTAAATCTTAATAATGACAGTCTATGATTTTACTCCTCTACTAATAACCAAACTAATAATATATAACCAAAAAAAAACTTTTTCTTTCTAAAAGAAGAGTGAAACAAAAAGTTTAATCAAATCAAAATATACAATGAAATAAATTATATAATTATAAGGAACTCTCTTTAGCGTAGACACAAATGTGCTAGCTAGTACAACGTACTAACTACAAATTGACATTTTTCTAATCAATGGTAAGAAGTTATTTTATTCTCAATGTGTCCATACATTTAGTCCGCAGATGGACAATGGATTTGCATTGTGTACAGTTTATAGCCACATCTTCATCAAAAACTTCATTGCATGAATCACATGGATGAGAGTCCTTAGTTCTTCGGACAAAATTGAGAGGGTGTTGGTGAACTTTCCAAGTAAAATTTCTTCCATACTTAATGTAGGGATGCCTCCCAACTATGCATCGAGGATGAGCAACAAAATCGCATTTTTCACAATAATAGAACCAATGGTTTGGATTTCTTTTTTCTTCGCAAATTAAACAATAACATTCTTCATAATCGTTTTCGGTGTGTAAGTGAGTGAGAGGGGATGTTGGTCATGTTCATACTCAACTTTGAGTGGGAGTGTTGCACATTCAAAACCCAAGGCAAAATCACATTCCTTGCATACAAATACGCCAATGTGTCTCCTTTGCCCTTCACAAGAATTGCAATCTTGAACTGAACGTGGAGCAAGGAAAAGGGAATGCTTGTGACCTTCATGCTCAAGAGTTTTTGAAAGCAAACAACATCGGATATCAAGAATGTATCTACAGTCGAAACATGCATAAGCAAAGCCATGGCTAAAAAGACGACAAGCGTCATAGGAAACGGTGTTACCGATTATAAATCCGAATGGGTAGAGGGTAAGTAGATGTGGGTGAGTTGGGTGTCGCTTCTTTAAGGGTAGTCGAGCACATTTGCTATGGAGAAAATAATTACATTGCTGACAATTATAAAATGGGGTGGAAATTATAAGTTGCATACAACCTTCACAGAGCTTATTATGATGAACCTCGACTTCGTTGTGGCTGAGGATTAAGTTATGTTCATGATTGAAATGTTTGAGCTCCTCAAGTTCTTCTCCCTCTTCAAACTCGATACCGTCATCCTCTATGCTTGAGTCGTCTATGGTATCACTGCTTGCTCCAATTGAATTTTCGTGTGAGCATTCCAAGTGGGCTACGAAATCACATTGTTGACAATAATAACCCGCATAATTGAGGTTGATTTGTTTATAGCAGAGGTTACAGAATACATGATGGTGGTGCTCCTTGATCACTTTACCGAGTGAATAGATGAGAGTGAGCAAGTGACGATCTGCTCTAATTCTTATGCTACGTGGCCATTGAGTACATGCAGCGTGAGTAACGAGTTGACAAATGCGCTGTTTTTCGATCAAACCACAGACTTCACGGTGAAGCGGATCTCATGAAAGATGGGAAAGAATTCATGTTGGTGACCGTCATCGGTACTTCGCCAAATGGAAGCACATTCGATGTCAATGTCAAATTTGCAACTATTGCAATGGTAGAAGAAGCATCTTCGCAACTCTTAAGGCATGCATCGCAAATATAATTCCTTGATGGTGTTTGGAGAAGAAGGGTGTGGTTTGGATGCAAAGTATTGTATTTCAGAGGGTAACCGTGCATGACTCGTGAAGAAAGAAATTGCAGTGAGAACATTTGTAGGCAGGAGCGCATACTGATTTATTGCACCCTAAGCAAACACCTTCATCTTCCAAGTCTTCCACAAAGACCAATGGATGCTCCTTGTGGCTGAAATGCTGGATCATCTTCATCTCTGTCCCTCTCTTGCACACTTCGGCACACGCTGCAAGCTAGCACAAATCAAAGCTAAACCCATGGCAAAGAGCTTAAATCAAACTAAAGTAAACACTCGTAAAGAAAAAGAGAAATGAGTGTTCACCTTTGAGATCGACCAGTTGATCGAGCAGACCCAATCGACGCTTTAAAGACACAAACTGATCAGAGCAGATGTACGTGTTTGTATGCCTTGCAATCTTAATTTTTAATTTCCTATTTATTGAGACTCATTACCATTTTAGTTTTACTCTTTCAAAAGCCTTGTCATGCAATGTTCTGTTTTCTCATTGCACTCAACCAGCAGTAAAAAAAGAAAAAGAAAAAGAAAAAGAGAGGAAACAGGAAAGGAAGGATAATCAAAGAGCTGCTGTACGTAGTTGAGAAATTCCCTTTTTTTTTCTTTTTTTTTTTTTTTAAGGCGGTCTTTACTTTTTATTGAAGAAACAGACAAATATATTTTCTTCTAATAATTAGAATATTAATTTCGCTTATCTTTCAAGTAGATGTGATTCAGTGGGACCACGATGAAATATATTTACAACACGTTACCTTTGATGTTTATGCATGCCTTGTCCAGATAGTTAAGGCATGGAGAATCTTTTGTGTACTTGTAATTGGAGTCAGTTCTGTCCTTCTATACGGAAGATAAAGTGTCAACCATCAAATTCATAAAAATTAAAGGAATTGCGTGAGAATTCAACGAACCATATCTATTATTTCTTCAATTAAATGATACCCATGCAAAAGTATATGTTTAATACAATCGACAAAAACAAACTATACAAGCCAAGCCAAGCTTATGTTATAGGTTTTTTTTTTTTAAGGTTTTCAAGTAATATTCCGTAAGAAAGAAAAAGAAAGTGACAATTTCTTTTTTTCTTTCTAAAAAAACATGAAACAAAAGTTTAATCCAATCAAAGTATATGATGAAATAAATTATATAATTACGAGGAACTCTCTCTAGGGTAGGCACAAATGTGTTAGCTAATATAACTAAGAAATAATATTTTTCTAATCAATGCTAAGAAGTTATTGTATTCTCAATATGTTCATACATTTAGTCTGCAGATGTTCAATGGATTTGCCTTGTGTATAGTTTATAGCCACATCTTCATCAAAAACTTCACCGCATGAATCACATGGATGAGAGTCCTTAGTTCTTCGGACAAAATTAAGAGGGTGTTGGTGAACTTTCTAAGTAAAATCTCTTGCATACTTAATGTAGGGATGCCTCCCCACTATACATCTAGGATGAGCAACAAAACTGTATTTTTCACAGTAATAGAACCGATAATTTGGATTTCTTTTTTCTTTGCAAATTCAATAGTAACATTCTTCATAATTGTTTTCGGCAGTGTAAATGAGTGAGAAAGGATGTGTGTCATGTTCATACTCAGCTTTAAGTGGGAGTATTGCACATTCAAAACCCAAGGCAAAATTGCATTCCTTGCATACAAATACACCAATGTGTCTCCTCTGCTCCTCACAAGAATTGCAATCTTGAACTGAACTTAGAGCAAGGAAAAGGGAATGCTTGTGACCCTATGTTCAATGGTTTTCAGAATCAAACAACATCAGATATCAAGATTATATTTATATTAAAACATATATGGCAAGGAGATAAAACAAGAAAGGAAATGAAGCAACAAAAGGAAAGATAAGGGGACAAAGGAAGAAAAGGAAACAAAGCAACAAAATGAAACATTGTAACGACTATAAACAATGAAATGGTGACTAGTATGCAGTGCCACCACTTGTATAAATAAACCATCATTTGTAATGAAATGTATCTAGGGGAAACAATGTAGTCCCTAATATTCTATAGTGTTATTCCCTCTCTCCCTCTTTACATTTTCAATGTTTAATAAACTTCCATAATTTACAGTCAAAACATGCATAAACGAAGCCATGGCTAGAATGACGACAAGCATCATAGGATGCGATGTTACTAATTATAAATCCGAATGAAAAATGAGTTTTCACCTTTGAGATCAGTCAATTGATTGAGCAGGCCCAATCGAAGCCCTAAAGACACAAATTGATCAGAGCAGAAATATGTATCTGTATGCCTTGCAATCTTAATTTTAAATTTCCTATTTATTGAGACTCGTTTTCTATATAATATCATTTTAATTTTGCTTTTTCAAAAGCCTTGTCATGGAATGTTCTTTTTCTCATTAAAAAAAAGAAAAAAAGAAAAGAAAAGGTAAAAGAGAGAGAGGGAACAGGGAAGGAATGATCGACAATCAAAGGGATGCTGTAGTTGAGCAAATATATATACATATGTTTTTTAGCAATCCTTTTAAAAGTGGTCTTTTACTTTAATTAAAGAAACATATATACAAGTTTATTTTCCTCTAACAATTGGATTATTTATTTAGCTTTATCTTTCAAATAAAAGTGATTGAGTGAGACTCACAATGAAATTTATTTACAATACGATACCTTTGATTTTCGTGAATACCTAGTCCAGCTAGTTAGGTACCAAGAATCTTTTGTGCACTAGTGATTGAAGTCAATACCAAAGATAATGTATCAACCATCAAATTCATGAAAATTAAAAGAATTGCATGATATACAAAATCTATATGAGAATTCAACAACCATATCATTTTGCAATTAATCGGATATATTGATCAATATTGGTGATACCTTTATCTATTTTCCCCCATTAAATGATTTTCAGCCAAACAGGCGGCTCGGATACTATATCCGGAAGGCCCCAAGTCCTACAAAATTCTTCATTATCTTTGTGTTGTGGATACCTACCCCTCAACATAATCCTCATAACTTCCCAATTAGTCCTATGAAGTATTTGTTCTTTTGTTTGTAAATGGTTTCCATGTCTAATACTTTTTCTCTTCTTCCATATATGAATTGTAAACAGAGGCACTCAAGCGCAATCTACATAAAATATAAAATAACTCTCAAGCCCTTACCAGATCAATCCCCTTCACTTCCGAACACCTGAAAAATATGATTTTTTTTTTTCCTAATCAAACAATGCAAACCAGGGCAGGGGAACACCTGAAAAATATGAATTGTTTTGCAATACAACGAGCAAACGACTTGAATGGGATTTTCACTTGCCAAAAGCTTTTACCATATAGGCATAGCAAGTATATTTTCACCCAAGCCACCCACAAAGAGCCACTCCTTGCAAAAGTCTTGCTCCAATCCTCCAATATCTTGTTCCCCTTATTTTTTTTTTTTGACATGTCCACACAAGAGGGGAGAGGGAGATTCAAACTAGTAACCTCCACTTCATTAGATGTGATCCTAGCCGATTAAGCTATCTCTTGGGGACTTGTTCCCCTTATTATTGTCAGTACTATTACTATTATCATTATTACTACTATTACTTTTTGATATATATATATATAGATATATATATTCATGTTCATTAAGCTAAATTAAGATTGCAAATTAATTAAAAACATGTTCCCTCGAACTTCCTAATTCATAATCATATAATGTTCCCCCACAATACCAACAAGGACGAGAGTTGAGAGTTGTAAAATGAAGCCTTAAGAATTGTCAAGAATTTCGCCACAAAAATCATTCACATCAACGACACTAATTCTCTTTTGGACAATAGTGATAAGGTGGCATGGTGACCTCCGGCCACCTTGTTAAAACTGGAAATGTCAGATTTCTCAATTTTTTTTAAATAAAGATAAAATAAAACTTGATTATTAAGTGATGTATCCGCATTCTGTGTGATATATAGTTTTATGCAATAAATAGAAGCATAAAGTAATAAGATAATAACACATCATTTGAAAAATCTAGCATTTCTCGTAATTGTTCTACCATACTTAAAATAGGGTAAGCTCCCAAAAATACAATATTGCTCACAACTATAAAATAAGGCGGTATTTATAAGTTGGATACAACCTTCACAAAACTTATCATGATGAACCTCGACTTGGTTGCGGCTGAGGATTAAGTTATTTTCATGATCGAAATGTTTGAGCTTGTCACGTTCTTCACCCTCTTCAAAGTTGATACCCTCCTCCTCTATGCTTGAGTCTTTGGTATCACTACTTGCTTCAATTGATTAATTCTTCTAGCACATACAGCGTGAGTAACGAGTTGACAAATGCGACATACCTGGGCAGCGCTATTGCGATCCTTACCGCAGACTTCACAGGAGAAGTGGATCTGGTGTAAGATGGGAAAGAAATCATGTTGGTGACAGTCGTCAGGTTTAGTTTGCCAACCGGAAGCACACTCAATGTCAAGGTCGAAATTGCAACTATAGTGCATTGGTAGAAGCATCTTTGATCCCTACGAAGCATCACAAATGTTAGACTTTGATGGTTTTTGAGAACAAGGCGTGATTTGGATGAGCAGGTGTTGTATCTCGGATAACTCGGCGAGGACTTGTGAAGGAAGAAGTTACGAGAGACATTTGTAGGCGGTGCGTAAATAGATTGATCGCAACTTTGAGCAAACAATTTCTCGAATCTCCTCATCATTTTCAAACTCTTCCACAAACATCAAGGGATGCTTCGTGACTAAAATGTTGGATCTCCTTAATATTAGTTCGCAACTGGAGCACTTAATGTCAATGTCGAAATTGCAACTAGTGCAACGGTAGAAGAAGCATCTTTCACAACTCTTACCGAGCATCACAAACATTTCTTCTGGCGACGGATAAAGAGGGTATGGTTTGGATGCAGTGTGTTGCATATAAAGGTAACTCAGCGCATGGCGTGGAGAAAGAAGAAATATGAGAAGAGCATTTGTAGGCAGGACCGCGTACCGATTTATTGCACCCAAAGCAAACAACTTCTTTCTCTCCAACATTTTTTAAGTCTTTATCAAAGATCAAGGGATGCTTCTTGTGGCTAAAATGGTGGATCTCCTCCATCTCACAAGCTAGATTTCTCCGATTCTCTGCCTCACACTCTCTTACACACAAGGGAAGGGTGATTAACAAAAAAGTAACGCTGCAAGCACATATCAATTAAACTTTAATTAGTAAAAAAAAAAAAGAGAAGAAAAATGTTGAGAATGCTCACCACCTGAAACAGAACCTAACCGAGATTGGTAGATTGAGCGGCCTCCCAGACGAAACCCAGAAAGTGATCGGAGTAAGCAGAAAGGGTGGAGAGGAGTGAGGGGCGAGGAGCAGTTGCCGTGAGTGATTCCTTTTATAGCGACGATTTAGAGTAGTGGGACCGTTGGGAAAGAAAACACGCCAAACCTTTTAAAAAAGAAGAGTATAGAAGGAATGAAAAAAAACAACTCATGAACTATAGAAGGAAAATAAAAATAAAAATGAAAGAACCAAAATTTTTAGTCCTGCAGCTTCATATTCCTTTGTCTTTTTCTTTGTGTGGCTTTTCCTATTAAAGATGCACGATTCTTTTGTTTCTTTTGTCTCTTGTTTGTCTTTTCGTTTTCCTGAACTTTTTCATATTTTAACGTGCCTAGTTTTTGGAATTGAGTTCATGTTGTATCTTTTTTTATTATATTTTATGTTGTTATTGAAGAATGACGTGTTAATTTTTAATTTCCTATTTATTGCTATGGCTAGGTGCGCATTAATTGAGAGTGATTTCCTAATATCATAAAGCCTTGTCATTTTATTTTTTTTTTTTCATGTCCACATTGTTAGAAATAGGTTTGGGCCTTACTCAACTAAAGCTAGTTCAAGAGTTGAGGTTTACCTCAACCTTATAAATGGCCCATCTCCTTAATACCCAAGCAATGTGGGACTAATCACGTGTGGCGGCGGAGAACACCAAGCCAACACGTGCAACAAATGGTAACTGATGAGGCAGCCAATTGGCTCTCGATACCATGTTAGAAATGGGTTTGGGTCTAACTCAACCCAAAGCTAACTCAAGAGTTGAGGTTTACCTCAATCTTATAAATGACTCATCTCCTTAATACCCAAGCAATGGGACTTCCAACACAAAAGAGGAGAAGATGATTCAAACTAGTAACATTTGTTTCATAAGGCGTGATTTAATTTTACTCTTTCAAACTCTTTTTCATGCAATGTTTTATTTGTTCATTTTTTAAATGTTTGTACCTAACCATTAGAAAAGAAAAAGAAAAAAGAATAGCAGCAGACATACAATCGACAGAAAACAAACTATACGCCAGGCCAAGCTTATGTTATAGGGATTTTTTTTTTTTTTTTTTAGGTTTTAGGTTTTCAAGTAATATTCCGTAAGAAAGAGAACAAAAGTGACAATTTCTTTTTTCTTTCTAAAAAAAGAGTGAAACAAAAGTTTAATCCAATCAAAGTATACAATCCAATAAATTATATAATTACGAGGAACTCTCTCTAGCGTAGGCACAAATGTGTTAGCTAGTATAACTAACTACGAAATGATATTTATCTAATCAGTGCTAAGAAGCTAGTTATTTTATTCTCAATTTGTTCGTACATTTAGTCCTAAGATGGACAATGGATTTGCCTTGTGTACAATTTATAGCCACAACTTCATCAAAAACTTTATCGCATGAATCATATGGATGAGAGTCCTTAGCTCTTTAGACAAAATTGAGAGGTGTTGGTGAACTTTCAAGTAAAATCTCTTACATTAATGTAGGGATGTCTCACAACTACGCATTGAGGATAAGCAACAAAATTGTATTTTTCACAGTAATAAAACCAATGGTTTGGATTTTTTTTTTTTCTTCGCAAATTAGACAATAACATTCTTCATAATCGTTTTCGGCAGTGTAGGTTTGTGAGAAAGTATGTGGGTTATGTTCATACTCAGTTTTAAGTGGGAGTATTGCACATTCAAAACCCAAGGCAAAATCGCATTCATTGCATACAAATACACCAATGTGTCTCCTCTACCCCTCACAAGAAATGCAATCTTGAACTGAACTTAGAGCAAGGAAAAGGGAATGCTTGTGACCCTCATGCTCAAGGGGCGAAGCCATGGCTAAAACGATGACAAGTGTCACAGGATACGGTGTTACCAATTATAAATTTGAATGAGAAATGAGTTTTCACCTTTGAGATTGATCAATTGATCAAGTAGACCCAATCAAAGCTCTAAAGACACAAATTAAAGCTCTAAAGACACAAATTGATGAGCAGATGTATGTGTATGTGTATGAGACTCATTTCCTATATAATGTCATTTTAATTTTACTCTTTCAAAAGCCTTGTCATGCAATGTTCTCTTTTCTCATTGAAAAAGAAAAAAGAAAAAAAGAAAAGAGGAAACAGGGAAGGAAGGATCGATAATCCAAGAGATGCTGTAGTTGAGCAACCTTTTTTTTTTTTTTTATTCGCAATCCTTTTAAAAGTGGTCTTTTACTTTAATTAAAGAAGCATACAAGTTTATTTTCCTCTAACAATTGGATTATTTATTTAACTTATCTTTCAAGTAGATGTGATTGAGTGAGACCCACAATGGAATTTATTTACAATACGATACCTTCCATTTTTGTGGATGCCTTGTCCAGCTAGTTAGGTACCAAGAATCTTTTGTGCACTCGTGATAAACGTTACCTTCGTCCTTCAATACCGAAGATAATCTTTTTCTCATATAAAATCCAGATGAATAATGCAATAAGCCATACATCACCAGACTTTCAAAGAATTATCATGTTGGGAATGAGAGCAACGACTTTCTTTTCTTAAAGAAATTTATAATAGCTTTTACCAAATCTTCTTTAACACCGTCTTACCAACACTTAAAGAAATAAGATTTGGATCCATATTCTTAACCACCTGCTTAACCGTTTTTGTTGTAACTTGTAACCTCTTTAATGAGTGATTCTCTATGTGCATTGTTAGGGATAAAATATGCCCACCTATTTATATTTATTTCCCATTTTGTCATTGTCCACTCACATTGTGACACGTGTCACCATGGGCTCATAAAAGAAGAAAGGTTCCCCCTTTTTTTCTTAATAGGTTCTTTCTCACGTTCCTCTCAAGAGGAACCCCGAACTCTCCTTGCCTCCCTCTCTTAAGGAGATTAATATCCAAAAGCCTCAAAGCTTGTAGCAAACATCAACTGTCTCTTTGGATCATTTGATAGCATGGACCTCCAATTTTTCTTCTAACAGAGAACATTGGTCTCCTCCTCCTCCTGATTCTTTTAAGATTAACTTTGACACAGCCATTAGAGATGAGTTCTCCTCTCAAGTAGCTATGTAGAAACTCAAATGGGAAAATCATCAAGATTCGCTCAAATCAGACCTACTTGCAGCCCGGTTGTGGTGAAGCTCAAGCAGCCTTTTGGCTAGCTTCTTAGCTGTCTCTTTGAACTTAGATAATTTTGTTTTAGAAGAGATTCTGCTCTTATCATTATAGCTTTACAAGACCCTTCTATTATCTTAGATTGGAAACATGATCATATTATTTGTAATATTTTTCTCTTATTCAGTCTCTTCCACTTGGAAGGCTAGAAAAGTTAGCAAAAGTGCAAACTTCTGTACCCATTACGTGGCAAATAGAGCCACGGTTGGATTTATTTCTAATGGCATTACTTCCTTATCTTCCCCTCTTTCCATTCCTTTTGTAATGGAAAAGATCCCCCTTCTTTTCCCCTTAGTGAAGTGTTCTTGTTGCTGTGGCGTTTGTTCTAAATGAAGTTGATGTTACAAAAAAAAAAAAAAAGAACCATCAAATTCATGAAAATTAAAAGAATTGCATGATATACATGACATATATGAATATGAGAATTCAACAACTAAATCATTTTGCAATCACATATAATGACCAATATTGGTGATACCGTTATCTATTTTCTTCAATTAAATGATTTTCAAAAGCAGTGCCCCAATACTATATCCGGAAGACCCCAAGTCCTACAAAATTCTTCATTATCTTTGCTTCTTGGATACCCACCCTCAACATAATCCTCTTTAAGAGGATCATGAGTGTGCAGTAAATGCTTTTGGCAGATCTATCCTTACGGCCAATGTGAATTTAACTATGCCACCAACAAGTATGATCAATGCCATAGTTGGATGAACTGAGATTACGACCCTCACCGATATGTTTTCTAAATAAACTGCTCTTTTTACCTTTGCTCTAGCCTTGATGGAATCGAACATAGGACTTGAAATATAGTCTATGATTTTACTCCTCTACTAATAACCAAACATGTTCCTCGATCACTTTCTAATTCATAATCGTATGATCTATCTTCAAAAATGTTCCTGGCGACCACGATGTCAACAAGGGCGAGAGTAAGTAAAATGAATTGAAAGATGCCTTTATTTGCCAATTTGCGAAGGCAGAAATACGTTGCATGCGGGCCACATCATCAAAGTAAAAATTTTACCAGACATCACATGGAGAAGATCGGTCATGAGTTACATCATATGTAAAATTTCTACCACACTAAATATATAATGAGTCATCAATATTACTCGTCCACTTATCACCAAACTTGTAACATACATCGAAAAGTGAAAAAAATTCAATCAAAGTATATAATGAAATAAATTATACAATTCTGACGTACTCTTTCTAGCATGGAAACAAATGTGCTGGCTAGTACAACCAACTACACAAGGATATTTTTCTAATAAGTGCTAGAAGTTATTATAAACCCATCTTGCCCAAACAGGTATGCCACGGATGGATGTTGAATTTGCATTGTCTGTTTAAAGCCAAATCATCATCAAAAGTTTACGCATGCATCACATGGGAGTCCTTACTTCTCCGGGCAAAATTAAGAGGGTGTTGGTGATTTTTCCAAGTAAAATCTCTTCCATACCTAATGCAAGGATACCTCCCAATTACGCATCAAGGATGAGCGGTAAAATCGCATTTTCACGACAATAGAGCCAATGGTTTTGTTTTCTTCTTCAAATTAAACAACAATATCCTTCATAATCATTTTTGACAATGTAAGTGAGTGAGAGGAGATGTGGGTCATGTTCATACTTAACTTTGAGTGGAGTGTTGCGCATTCAAAACCCAAGGCAAAATCGCATTCCTTGCATACAAATACACGATTCTTGCCCTTAGGCCCCTCACAAGAATTACAGTTGATCGAACTTGGAGCCGGGAAGAGGAGTCTGGTGACCCTCATGCTCCAAGGGTTTGGAATCAAACAAGAACATCGAATATCAAGACTGCATTCACCTCCAGAACATTTATAAAAGAAGCCATGGCTACGACGATGACAAGTGAAACAATGTGCTGTCTTACCTATATCAGATCCGCATGGGTAGAGGGTAAACAGATGTTGGTGATTTGGGAGTCGCTTCTTTAAGGGCAGTCTAGCACATGCGCTATGGAGAAAGTAATTGCATTGCTCACAGCTATAATATGGGGCAGAAATTAGTTGTATACAAGCTTCACAGAGCTTATTATGATGAACCTCCTCGACTTGGTTGTTGAGGATTAAGTCATGTTCATGATCAAAATGTTTGAGCTCCTTAGTTTCTTCACCTTCTTCAAAGTCGATACCCCCCTCCTCTATGCTTGAGTCTATGGTGCTATCACTACTTTCTCCAATCCAATTTTTGAATGCGCAAGGCAAGTGGGCTACGAAATCACATTTTGACAATAATAACCGCTGGCTGAGGTTGATCTTTTTATAGCAGGAGGTTCAGAATACACGAGCATCGTGCATCTTCATCACTTGTCCAAGTGAATAGATGAGAGTGAGTAAATGAGGATCTGCCATAATTCTTATGCTAGGTGGCTTTTGAGTACATTCATTGTGAGCCAAGAGTTGGCAAATGTAACATACGGCAAAGTATGATACTCACCACATTTCACGGTGAAGTGGATCTGTTGAATGATGGGAACGAATATGTGTTGGTGAGTCATCGTATTTGTTCTCCAAATGGAAGCACATTCGATGTCAAGGTTGAAATTGCAACTATTGCAGTGGTAGAAGAAGCATCCTTTGCAATTCTTACGGTAGAGATCACAAATTTTAGACTTTGATGGTTTTTGGAGAGTATTTCTGTGGATAACTCGGCGCAAGACTTGTGAAGGAAGAAGTTGCAATGAGAGCATTTGTAGGCAGGAGCGCATATTGATTTATTGCAACCTGAGCAAACACCTTCATCTTCAAACTCTTTCACAAACATCATGGGATGCTCCTTATGGCTAAAATGTCGTATGGATAACTCGGCGCAGGACTTGTGAAGGAAGAAGTTGCAGTGAGAGCACTTGTAGGCAGGAGCGTAAATTGGTTTATTGCAACCTGAGCAAACAATTACTTGAATCTCCTCGTCATTTTCAAACTCTTCCACAAACGTCAAGGGATGCTCCTCATGTCTACAATGCTGGATCACGTCCTCCATCGATCTCTCTCTTGCACTCTCCGCCACAACGCTGCAAGCATAGATCAAAGCTTTAGTCGTACAGATCTGCCTTGACTTCTACATCTCCAAAAGCTAAACCCATGAGCTTTAAACTAAACACTCGAAGAACAAGAGAAATGTAGGACGGAATGATCGGGATGCTCACGAGACTGAACGTAACCGATATCGATTGATCGTGGGTCGCAGCCCTAAAGACGGATCATTGAGAGCGATGTGTCTGTGCCTTCCAACCACCACTGGTGTGGATAATAAAAGTGTTGCGGTGTGGACATGACAAAACCAACTACCAATGTAATTTTCTTGCCCAGCTGGTTGGTCTTCACATCAACTGACTCACTCAGATTAATTAATTAAACATAATTAACTACTTCATCGAACAAAATTAGCTGCATCCCTTAATTTATTTACAAAACGTATGCTATTCTTAATTTTTAATTTCCTATTAATTGCCAAGGCTTGTTGCGCATTAATTGAGAGTGATTTCCTAGTATCATGAAGCCTTGCCATTTTAATTGAACTCTTTGAAAGGCCTTGTCATCATGTCATGTCATTTTTTTTCCAAGGGTTAATGCTCATGGTTTTGTAAAGTTAAGGCTGTCAATTTTGATACCACACAAAAACTGTTGGGTGAAGCAATTGATCTTTATCTTTATTGGAGGCTAGCTATTATATATGAGAAAATGAATTTTGAGAAATTTAAAACTATCATTATCATTATGTTGATTTCAAATTTTTTATTTTCTTATGTACCCATGCAATCGATCCCGCCAAGCCACCTTCTTATACTTCTAATAAATCATGAACTTTGATTATATATAATTTGTGTCCATATATATGTTCAGAAGAAATAATCATAGCTTTTCATCAACATTGGCTAGAGACCTTAAATCGTGAGTGACCTTAAGAGAGGATAATTTTAAGACTATTGCTATAAACTGAACTTTTAAGACTATTAATAAATCAACAATTGACTCATCAGTTAATAAGAGACAAATCAATAGCTGTATAGAAAAGATACATGTTATACGATAATAAATCAACAATTGACTCATCAGTCAATATGAGATAAACAAATACCTGTATATAAAGATATGTATGGTAGGATAAATCAACAATAGACTCATGGGCAATGTGAGATTATTTCGTTGATATTTTTTCTGGTCCTTGTCACAAGTCCCATTCATCCTGTGGTAGGTTTTGATACCATGAAGAAATTTGTGGGTCTAACTCATTTTATAAAACCGGTTCAACAAGACAGGCTTGCCTATTTTTTATAAACATGTTCAAGATCTTGTCCACAAGCAATATAAAATTATTTCTCAACAAATTTCACTTTACTTCTTTCTTAAGAAATACTTGAAATTAAGTCTAACCTCTTAAAAACTACACCATAAGTTGCTACATTTTTTTTTTTTTTTTCTTGTTTACAGCACCTAAGCATAATCCCTGCAAGTGCTTATATGGTCATTGACTCATTGAGAAATATTATTATGTTAAAATCATTTAAAAAAAAAATTATTTTACTTATCTAGTTATATCCTGACACTACAAAAAAATAGAGGTTTAGTGATGGTTTAGAGTTAAAAACCGTCATTATAAAGGTAGTGATAGTTTTGTGGTAACGGTTCCAAATGGTAACTAAACATGGGTAGGAAAATGGGAGAAAATGTCGACTTAGGCAAGACCAACACTAATTAGTATCGATTTGTCCAAACTGACACATTTTTAAAGGTGTTGATTTAAAAACCATCATCTTAAAAAAGGTGTTGGTTTTTTTTAAAAAAAAATCATCACCTTTTAAAAGGTGTTAGTTTTTTTAAAAAAACCATCACTTTTTAGAAGGTGTCAGTTTTTTTTAAAAAAAACCATCACCTTTTAAAAGGTGTCGGTTTTTTTAAAAACCATCACCTTTTAAAAAGTGTCAGCTTTTTAAAAAACCGACACTATTTTTTTTTAATATATTTTTTTCCGATTTTTTTTTCTTCCAATCTTTTCCCTAGCTTCTTGCATAATAATGCAAGAAGCTAGCCAATTGTCCATCTTAAACACAATTGGAATTCTATAAACGCAAAATTTTCAGCCCTTTTTTTCTAATTTCATACATTCCATCATTTCTCTATTTATCAGTACCTAACAAACGAATTAAAAACAAAAATCCAAACAAAAATAGGAAGAAAATAAAGAACTCCACTAGTTTAATGCAATTAAAACTATAAATCCTCCCACTTTAAGAGATTGCCAAGATAATCCAATTATCTCATGTCCCTGACATTTAAGGGTTTTAAAGAAAACCTATGGACTTCTTTCTTATACTCAAGTTAGAGCTTGCTGAAAAATTCAAGTAAATACAAGTATAAGTTATAGTTTTTGTGGAACAAATTAGTAACAAGAGGTGGAGATAATTATAAGGGTGATATTGATCACCTGAAAATACAACAAATTTGAAATTTTCTGTTCAACCGACACCTTTAGTTTTTTAATACATTTTTCCCAGCTTCTTGCACAATGCAAGAAGCTAGGATCTGACCAGAAATTGCTTGGATTTTTTCTTCAAACAGGCTGTAACTTCTTCCTGGTGCTTCTGTAACAATGACTTTGATCTTTTTTCTATATTGTATTTATCCATCAACTCTGCCTCTGAACTTTTCCTTTGTTTTGCTCTTCATTTGAAGCAAGTGCAAGCCTCATTATATGCTTCTAAATAACTTCATGGTAAAATAAACGAATTACAAAATCCCTTAAAATAAATAGGAGAGAGAGAGAGAGTTGACCACTTAAGGCATTGTCAAATCTAGGAAGTGAAACATACTTCATTTTGCCTTCTGGCCTGGCTCTATCTGAAGGGTATCTGTCCAAACACTAGTATCATCATGTCCTTTTGAGCTCTCGCTAAATTTTGTTGACTGCATAGTCATACCGGACTGAAAAGAAATGACAGTAGGAGGCTATGACTTGGTAAACAACATAAAAGGCATTAAGAATTTCAGTGACCATGAAAAGTAAAACGCTTCAGGGTGTGTGACACATACAAGAGGTTCCAAGTTCCAAGAAATAATGACAAAAGTGGAATTAATCAATTTATATATAATAAATGATAATTGAATGACGGTCTTACTTTTCTTTCAGGGGGTAGTGTTGTCATCCATTCATCTCTAATAGGTTCCACCTTAACATCCATGTCTGCCAACAGCTCATCCTCGCCCTCCATAGATATACCTGCAAATGCAACAGCTTTCTCGCAGTCAGATTAGTGGAAGGCATTTTAAAAAGATTACTATATATATTCCTCTTCCTTAAAAATTGAGTCAATTTCAGCCAGAACATCTAATTTTGACGGAAGAAGTACAAGTTTTCCTCACAATTTAGTGTATTGTTTTTTCTGGTAACAACTTGAGAGAGAATAGTTCAAATGCTGTTGTTACATCTACAGGTAATCTATTTTGTACCTTAAACAATTTGATCAATATGTTTGTATATTAAAATTCCAAGAGATCAATAATTAACTGTGTACATCAGCATTTCCCTCAAGATATATTTGTTTATATTAAACTGAAATTTAACAATCTCTTTTTGCTTGTCCTCTCAAGCAATAATATGGCTCTGAGATTACAATTGTGTCTCCCCATTTATAATTAATAACTAGTGACCACAAAATCAGATGCAACAGGACAATTGAAATCCAAATATACTTAATTTATGCTCAAATCAATTGTATCAGATTTTTATGAAAAAAATAATAATAATAATAATCAACTGTATCGAGAACTTTGTGAATGAAATAAAGAAAACAGAGTAACAGAAAAGTAAAAGTCTTTGTAAGTTTTGTATCTTCAAAATAAGGGTTTAAAAGTGCTGCAAATTATCAAAACAAATCAGTTCAATTCGTGATTCATTAGTTGAAACACAATGCAAAATTCACATCCGCATGCAAAGTAAAGAAATAAAGGAATTAATTTTCAATACTTGTTTACAAAACTACGCATTCGAAAAGAAATAAACTCACCAATGTGATAGAATAACCAGATTTGACTTCCTTGAAATCCTCCACTTCCAAGGAACTTAGATACTTGAATATTATCAACAAGATAGGCAATAATGAAGCAAAACCACTATTTAGGCATATGAAAAAATTGAGCAAACCAGCTAGAAGTCATAAGATACTTAAGAAGAATCCTTGCCACGTGGCTCATGGATTCTTTCAAATTTTATAATCAATGTAGGCATAGAGTCCAGACCTTTTGATCCTCTTCAGTCAAAAGTTCATCAAGAGTAGGATGACTCAAAAACTGCATAGAGTTGGAAACAAATCAATTAAATAAAAGATGTCTTGACATCATAACAGCAAAAAGATCGCATATTCACATGAAGATTAACCAAAAATCAGGGATGGATTTAATAATCTCATTCCGCTTATCATAAATAAACTGCGATATCTCATTATACTTCCGCTCTACTTCCGGGACCTTATCACGGCCTCCTCATTGATCTAGAACATTTAAAAAATATATATAAAAAGACACAATAACCCATGTCAATACAGCTTCACTGGCATAGATCATAAGTAAAACATATCATACCCTACAAGCCAATCAGCAGTATTTAAGAGGTAAATACTTACAAAAAAAATGTATTTAAGAGGTAAACATGAGGCATCCAACAGAAATAAAAGCTGATACATATCCAAACCCTTTGCATTATTCCAATTTAAATATGAAGATAAAGCTACAAACTATAAGATACGGTAAAGCATTCACAGTCAATACCAGCAATGAACAAATAAGTAAAAACCACTCAAACTACAAGCAACAACTCAAAGTTCAAAAATGAAACATACAAAAAATACAAACAATTAGACTTACGGTGTCAAGGCCAGAGGCACCCCTTGCTTCCATATTCCAGTGTCATCCAAAATTATTGAAATGAATTTGGATTGCTGTGAATTGTGTGGCTCTAAGCTAAACTTAAACATTCACTAACCCAGAACCCCTTCAACTCAGCCCCAACCGAAACCCTAAGTCCCATCATCCCCCAGCAGAATCGAATGGGAACAACGATAGATTACAACCGACCTCTGAATCCATTTTTGTAATTTTGATTTCTATATATAACACTGTTTGATTAAGAAATTAAGCATTAATATTTTTTTAAAAAAAAAAACCCCAAACTCCACAATTTTCTTCCACCATTCGTACACAAACCCCAGCAGGAAATAAAACAATAAACACTTGAAAATAAACACTTAAAATAAGAAAGAAAGAATCACAGACCAGAATACCCCTGTGGAATTGGAATGGCCGTTTCCTGCAACTTCCTTCCTCTGAAATAGGCTTCCTGGAGCTCTAACCCCTCCACCTCAATCCCTTCCATTTACCAAAGAGCATAAATTTTAGAGAACTTTACAAAAACATATATATATATATATATATATATATAGAGAGAGAGAGAGAGAGAGAGAGCTTACCGGCTAGTGGGTTTGGGCTTGAAATAGTGGGAAACAGAGGAAGGGCCGTCATACTTGATGGAGCAGGGGAGCTGGTGGACCTTACCACCGAGATCCACCAAATCGACGCCACCTTCACTTTGCCTTAGATCTATTATCGTGCTCTCGTCGTGCATCATGCCTTCTACCTTTTTAAGGGGTAGAGAGCAAGGTGTGCGCGAGCATGAGAGAGAGCAAGGCGCGGATTGAAATTTGAAAGAGGTGTTAAAGGTATCCGTTTCACTAAAATTGACACTATTAAACCTCTAAAGAGGTGTTGGTTACTGTTGAACCGAACATCTCTTTTTAAGAGGTGTTGGATTCACTAAAACCGACACTATTAAATAGTATCGATGTTAGTAAAACTGATACCCCTTTTTAAGTGTTGTCGGTTTTAGTACTATTAAGTATTTGTTAGTGTCTTTCTTAAAAAGACACTATTACAACTGCCATTATAATTCAATTTTTTTTAAGTGCGGATTATGTAAAATGAAGCTTACGTGTAGCTTGAAATAAGACCATATATATATGGTTATGAATTAGGAAGCTAGAAACAAGATGAATAGAAATAGCATACGACCACATATTTCCTCTTCAATCCCCAGTTGTGTTGCTAATTCCAAGCTAGAAAACTGCATCGATTAAGGATAGTACGTAATTGCAAACCACACACAATAAGTTGTTTTGGGTTGGCAAATAAAGACATCTATACTAATTCTCTTCAATTCTCAAAGCTTCATTCATTTTACAAATGATTTTATGCAACAAGGAAATAAATGTGTGGTTTAATTACCTCAATTTCCTGGAAATGTCAACGAGGACGAGAGTTGTGAAATGAAGCTTGAAAATTGAAGATGCCTTTATTTATTTGCCAACCCTAAACCACTTGCAGAGGCAGAATTAATAGGTCTAATGAAATAAATTATACAATTACAAGGATCTCTTTCTAGCGTACACACAAATGTGCTAGCTTGCACAACAAACCACAAAAAGATACTTTTTTAATCGGTATGAAGAAGTTATTTTATTCCCAAATGTCAAAACAGTGCAGATGGACGATGAATTTGCATTGCGTACAGTTTATGGCAATATGTCCATCAAAAGTTTCATCGCAGTCATCACATGGTCTACAATTCTTTGTTTTCCAGACAAAATTGAGAGGATGTGGGTGATCTTCTTGAGTAAAATTTCTTCCATACTTTATGTAAAGATGCCTCCCAATTACGCATTAAGTATGTGCAGCAAAGTTGCATTTTACACAATAATAGAACCATTTATCTGGATCTCTTTCTTCTTCACAAATCAAACAATAATGCTCTTCAGAATCGTTTTCAGCCTTGTAAGTAAGAGAGAGAAGATGTGGGTCATGTTTATACTTAGCTTTGAGTGGGAGTGTCGCACATTCAAAACCCAAAGCAAAATCACATTCCGTGCAAACAAATAAACCATGGACGCAGGCATCCGATCCACAAGCATTGCAATCTTCTTTTGAACTTATAGCATGGAAGAGGGAGTGTTGGTGACCTTCAATTTCAATGACTTTTGGAATTAAATAACATCGGATGTCAAAGTAGTCATCACATTCTTGACACATATAAGCAAATCCATTGCTAAAACGATGACAAGCCATGCAATATGAGAAATCATTAATCCAGTCATCTCTCCTAATTGCAGAGAGGGTAAGCAGATGCAGGTGACTTGGGAGTCGCGTCTTTAAGGGTAGTCGAGCACATATGCTATGGAGAAAGTAATTGCATTGCTCGCAACTATAAAATTTTGGGGGTGTAATTACAGGTCGGATACAGCCTTCACAGATCTTATTATGATGAACCTCAACTTGGTTGCGGCTGAGGATTAAGTTATGTTCATGATCGAAATGTTTGAGCACCTCACATTCTTTATGCTCTTCAAAGTCGATACCCTCCTCCTCTATGGCATCACTACTTACTCCAATCGAATTTGCTTGCGCATTTCAAGTGGGCTACGAAATTACATCGTTGACAATAATAACTCGCATACTTGAGGTTGAGCTTTTTATAGCAAAGCTGGCATAATACATGATCGTGGTGCTCCTTGATGACTTTACCAAGTGAATAGATGAGAGTGAGCAAATGATGACGATCCGCCATAATTCTTATGCTACGTGGCATCCGATAACATTCCATGTGAGTAAAGAGTTGACAAATGCGACATACCTGGGCAAAGCTGTTGCGATCCTCACCACAGACTTGACATGTGAAGTGGATCTTGTAAAAGATGGGAAAGAAATCATGTTGGTGACAGTCGTCAGGTTTAGTTTGCCAACCAGAAGCACACTCAATGTCAAGGTTGAAATTGCAACTATGGCACCTGTAGGCGAAGCATCTATCGCAATACTTGAGGCACGCATCACACAATTTGTCCTCTGATGGCGCAACAAGAACGAGGGTGTGGTTTGGATGCACAGGGTGTTGTATCTCAAGGGGTAACTCAGCGCATGACTTGTGGAGAAAGAAGTTACATAGAGGGCATTTGTAGGGAGGATCGCATACCGATTTATCGCACCCAGAGCAAACAACTTCATTCTCCTCATCATTTTCAAACTCTTCCACAAACATCAAGGGATGCATCTCGTGGCTAAAATGTTGGATCACCTCAGTATCAGTTGGCCAAACGGAAGCACACTCAGTGTCAATGTCGAAATCGCAACTAGTGCAACGGTAAAAGAAGCATCTTTGACAACTCTTGTCGCATGTGTTACAAGTATTTCTTGCTGGCGCTCGGATAAAGAGGATATGGTTTGGATGCAAAGGGTGACATTGTATCTCAGGGGGTAACTCTGCGCATGACTTGTGGAGGAAGAAATTGCAGTGAGAGCATTTGTAGGCAGGACCGCATATCGATTTATCGCACCCACAGCAAACAACTTCAATCTCGCCATCATTTTGAAAGTCTTCCACAAAGATCAAGGGATGCTCCTTGTGGCTAAAATGTTGGATCTCCTCCATCTCTCTCAAGATTTCTCCCAATTCTCCGCCCTCTCTTTGTCTCTGTCTCTGTCTCTCTCTCTCTTTTACACACTCCAGCACACAAAGAAAGGGAAAGGTAATTAACAAAAAAGTAACGCTGCAAGCACATATCAATTAAGCTTTAATTAGTTAAAAAAAAAAAAAAATT
This sequence comes from Carpinus viminea, assembly GCA_013348765.1. NCBI lineage: Eukaryota > Viridiplantae > Streptophyta > Magnoliopsida > Fagales > Betulaceae > Carpinus > Carpinus viminea. Next base: position 47,628,489 of record CP054668.1, on the reverse strand, counting down.
GTTAAGAAGGCTCCCCACCTGAAACTGAACCTAACCGAGATCGGTAGATTGAGCGGCCAACCAAAGGAAAACCCAGAAAGTGATCAGAGTAAGCAGAAAGGGGTTTTCTCTCTCTCTCTCTCTCTCTGTATGTTTTCTTTGAAAGGTAGAGTGGACGGTGGAGCGCGGAGTGAGGGGCGAGGGGCAGCTGTGTATGATTCCTTTTACAACGATGATATAGAGTGGTGGGACCGTTGAGTAGGCTTTAATGTTTGATTATAAGCCATCTAATTTGACTGGCCTCGTCCAGGCCAAAAAAGTCGGCACTTACCAGCTGCCCTCCCATTTTTTTAATAATGGATACAAATTTTTCCGTCGTGGGTCGGAGAGAGAAAGCCGGAGAGAAATCCTTGATGTTGTGGAAGAGTAGGACTATTATTATTATTAGTAGAGGAGAAAAATTTATGGACTCCTTTTGAACTATCATTTAATTAAAAAATAAAAATAAAAATAAAAATTATTATTTTTTATTTAAGAAAGAAATTGATTTTTTTTATTTTATTTTTGCACCCTGAATTTTTATTTTTATTTTTTTAAAATTGTTTTGTTTTGTTTTTATTTTGTTTTATTAATGGTATTTTTGTCATTAAGGGACAGTGTCAATTTTTGATAGTTTAGACTGTGACATTGTCACAATTAAAATTTTAGAAAAAACATTATTAATTAAGTAGTTATTTAAAGGAGGTATGTGACTTTTCCCTTATTATTATTGTTACTATTACTATTATCATTATTATTACCGCTACTAGCTACTTTTTGGGATCCGGATCCTCAAAGGTTCAGATTTTTCTACAAAAATCTAAGGCTAAAAATAAGACACATCACACCTAAATTAGAAAAGTAAAAAATAAAAAAAACCAAAACAACCACGTTAATTTTTCCATTAGACAAACTCCTTTCAAATCCTCCATTCCCACGTCTACAAAGAAAAGTGGCCTCCCCTTCTTCTTCGGTTGACTCAGAACTCGCTACTAGCGATTTGGGGCCATGGGTCCGATGGTTTCTAGGCTGTCGAGGAGAAGTACTGTTGGGATACCACGACTCCACCGGTTTAGGGCGCGGTCAAGGGGAAGGACTGGACTGAAAAGGTGGCGGCCATGTACTGAGTCTGGCCATGGTCGATCTTGCCAGCGAGGAGAAGATGGCGCAATTGGGGTACAAGGGATCTTTTGTTTTTCGGTTAGGTTGGGTCGATTTGGCTTTTTTAGTTGTTTTCCGTTCTTACTGTAAAAAAAGTAAAGATGAGGTTTTTTTTTTTGAGTTGTTTTCATATTGCTTTGTTTTTTTGTCTTTTTCTTTGTTTGTCTCTCCCTATTCACTTGAAATTGCGCGTGCAAAAGATCTTTTGTTTATTTTTCTTTGTTTGTCTCTGCAACTTTTCCATCATTAAGTGTTTGGTTTCTGAGTTTACACGTGCACCGGTAAGGTTACAGAGTTAAGTAATGTTGAGAGTTAACGTTAAGATTTATTTTATTTTATTTATTTATTTATTAAAAGAGTGACATGTCTTTTTTTTAACCTTAGATTTTTGTAGAAAAATCTGAACCTTCTTCAGCAATGGGAAATGGAAAGGAAATGGTTTTTTTAGTTATTAAAAGCAGTGGCTTGAAAAAATCTATACAATTGAAAGAAATAATCTCGGTGCATGTATTAATTGGGCCAAGCCCATACCACGTATTTTCTTCACATTCCTTTTTTATATAGGCCTTCAAAGTTTCAAATTCTAACCAGGCCCAACGAAGCCCATCTTTATTTGATGATATTATGGATAGGAAATATTTTAATAAAATCACAATGCAAAAAATTAATAACGACAACCTTGCTAACTGCTAAGCAATAGAACATCATATATATGCGTGAATCCCATACCAGTTTTCCACATAAATAAACGGGGTTTACTAGGAGTTCTTCCCGTAGTGTTCTCTTGTCGTTCTCCCAATCTTACGTATTACATGATTTAAGAAAAAATAAAATTATAATACCATTTTTTTGCTAACATATTAATTTTTATGAATTAATAGTTATGTTATAATGCTTAAAAATTTGTTTTTGGATTCAAAACTAAAACCTAAGGGTGAAAGGTTAACCCTTTAGGAATGATATCACAAAAAATGGATTTGATCATTCTAAATTTGGTGCTAATGCCTAAAAAAACCGGTGATGGAGACTATTACAATTTTATTTTTTCTTAAATCATGTTTTACGTAAGACTAAGAAAATGCCAAAAGAATTTATGGAGAGAACCCCTAGTATTTTCCAAAATAAACTCATTATACTTCCTCATTTTTCATCGATATCTCTTGATTGTCTGATTTTGCCAAAGTATTCAAAGTTTTCCTCGATATGCATCAGGATTAATTGACTTAAAGTGTTAAAAAAAAAAAAAAAAAAAAACCTACAGTACTTATGTTATAGATTGTTTAAGGGTTCAAATTTAATTTCTAAGTATTCTATAAGAAAGAGAAAGAAAGTGGCACTGAAATTAAAGCTTAATAATGACAGTCTATGATTTTACTCCTCTACTAATAACCAAACTAATAATATACAACCCAAAAAAAAAAAAAAAAAAAAAAAAAAAAATCTTTCTAAAAAAAGAGTGAAACAGAAAGTTTAATCCAATCAAAATATACGATGAAATAAATTATATAATTACGAGGAACTCTTTCTAGTGTAGACATAAATGTGCTAGCTAGTACAACTAATTACAAAATGATATTTTTCTAATTAGTGGTAAGAAGTTATTATATTCTCAATTTATCCATACATTTAGTCCGCAAATGGACAATGGATTTGTATTGTGTACAGTTTATAGTCACATCTTCATCAAAAACTTCATTGCATGAATCACATGGATGAGAGTCCTTAGTTCTTTGGACAAAATTGAGAGGGTGTTGGTGAACTTTCCAAGTAAAATTTCTTCCATACTTAATGAAGGGATGCCTCTTAACTATGCATCGAGGATGAGCAACAAAATCGCATTTTTCACAGTAATAGAACCAATGGTTTGGATTTCTTTTTTCTTCGCAAATTAGACAGTATCATTTTTCATAATTGTTTTCGGTAGTATAAGTGAGTGAGAGGGGATGTTGGTCATGTTCATACTCAACTTTGAGTGGGAGTGTTGCACATTCAAAACTCAAGGCAAAATCACATTCCTTGCATACAAATACACCAATGTGTCTCCTTTGCCCCTCACAAGAATTGCAATCTTGAACTGAACTTGGAGCAAGGAAAAGGGAATGCTTGTGACCTTCATGCTCAAGAGTTTTCGAAAGCGAACAACATTGGATATCAAGAATATATCTACAGTCGAAACATGCATAAGCAAAGCCATGACTAAAACGATGACAAGCGTCACAGAATATGGTGTTACTAATTATAAATCTGAATGGGTAGAGGGTAAGTAGATGTGGGTGAGTTGGGTATCGCTTCTTTAAGGGTAGTCGAGCACATTGCTACGGAGAAAGTAATTGGATTGTTGACAACTATAAAATGGGGCGGAAATTATATTTGATGTGTTTATCCCATAAAGTCTAGAGTTTGTCCAACTTTTTGCACTGTATCCATACTTGAGACCAAGTGGGACCCATGACGAGATTTTATCCCCAGTACTTGAAAGTGAGAAAAAGAAAAAGAAAAAGAAGACATTTATTAGGGGCAACAATAATCTTGCTTTTAGCAGTGGAGTCATCAATATTCATATTTCTAATTAATTAAAACATACATTACTTAGAGAGGGTAATACGAGAACCATCTTTCAATCATGGCATAGGCCTCCTTCGGCTTGTACTCCTCAGCTACGTGACCCGCTCCCTACATAATTAATACATGTCTTCCATAAAATTTATGTGCATCATTAATTAGAAAAAAAAAAAAAAAAAAAGAAGGAAAAACGAGAGGGTATTTTTGCTTGCCTTAACACTAGAATATGTCATGTAGAAATCATTGTTTATATACCTCACTGTGTATCTACACGAGATTATTCAATACAACCCATGAGTTAATTTAAACATCTGATCAAAAGCTGAGAAAAGTGTGATATTGCATATCTATATATCTATATATATATATATATATATATATATATAATAGAAGAGTCTAATTAAAGTAATTACCCTACAACTTGAGCCTCAATAAACCATGGACGCCAAGGGTAGTCCAAAGTCAAATTCAAAGACCTTATCCACTCTTGGGTAGCTATGTGTGGTACTTCCAAATCATGATCAGACCTGTAGAAAATCAAGAATTACATTGCAGAGAGCAACTATACATATACATATATATAGGGGCTTATTTGTTATTTTTGCATATCAAAGCCAGAACATTTTTATACTACGTAGAGCTTATTATAAATCACAAAGTCAGATTTTTCAGTTTTTCCTATAAATTAACCGGAATGCAACTCTAAATTGTAAAAAGTTAAGGGAGTTGTAAGATATTACGTACGTGTATATGAGAGCTCGAAGGTTTGTCTTAGTGAGATTCCGATGATAGTCGATAGTACTTGGGATATTCATCGTGTATGCTAAGCTTGAGTTGCATAGTTTCCAGTACCTTTTGGTTCCCTAGATTGCATGAGTCAAATTATTTTCTTAGTTACACTTTTTCTTTCCTTGTATGGACATATAAAAAAAATAAAAGATCTACTACATACCTCTCTAATGTGAAGAGCTTCTTGAACGGTTGGATCATTTGCCCAGATTCCAACAATCGAAAATTTATGATCCTTAAATGTAAACAAATTTGATACATCTATCTCTCAGACAATATTGAACGTAAGATATTTAATTGAAATTTGACTAAATGCTAGAGTTAATGTTTGAACCCAAGACTTTTTGTTCTTATAACGTGTTAAATCATCAATGGACAAAGTTTTCCTCCAAACTGGGTTGGAGGAATTTCCTTCAACCTGATCTAAAAAAGTAACATATGTCTTTTTTTAATAATATGTGAGATGCACATGAGTTTTTAATAAAATTTATTCCAACTTTGTCATTATTAAAAAACACGTGCATCTCACGAGGACACATGTCACTTTTCTAGATCAGGTTGAAGGAAATTCCTCCAACCTAGTTTGGAGGAAAACTTTGTCCATCATCAATTGTTTTAATCAATATATGCTTTAATTGAAAAGAGAGAGAGAGAGAGAGATTTACTCGACACCAGAGTTCTTGGAGAAAATTCTTGGAAGTTTTCATGAAAATTCTTTGATCCCCGTCGTCTGTGTAATAGTTAGTAGTACCTGGTTTCCTAGAGTTAGAGCCAGTGGTGCAGGCAGGGAGCAAAACTTGAGGATAATAGATTAATCCAGTACTGAGTAACTGCAATATATATGAAATGCAGTCGAAATTCCATGTTATTGTGATCATCAATTTAATTTAATAAAAAGCCAAAAAGCAAATATATATATATATATATATACACACGCGTAACGTACCTCATTGAGAGCTGCAACATCTGTTAGGCATTGTTCATTTCTTGGATCAATATTGATGTAATCGCCATTACAACTTGTTTTGGCCGACTTTAAAAGCAGAATATCACATCAACAAACAAAAAAATTGAATCATATTATATGTAAATTCACCAAATTAAGAAGGATTGATGTCAAATATGATAATTAAATAACGAAAAAGAGCAGAAGCAGAGAGACGATGATGGGCTGCATCTTGACTGCATTCAGTATATTGAAGTATATATAAAATAATATTGCATATATATAGGTTTCCATTTATAGAGGGATAAAAAAATAATAATAATAATTATAACAAAGCAAAGAAAAATAATAATAATAATAAAATCTCCCTTGCTCTTTAAGTTTGATCATATTACTTTGAAAACTTTGAAGCTTGAAGCTAATTACATAGCTTTTTGTTTGACAAGTTTAAGCACGTACGTTTCCCAAATCTTGCTCATATATCTTTCATATATAATTAATGTTGTCATATTCCATAGGTTCAGGAACTAATGTAATTTTCTCTATCCACCAAAGAGAGAAAACAAGGATAACCATTTTAGGAGCCTCCATTCCAATTCTTCCCTTCTTCTAAAAAATGTAGTTGTGAGTTTAGTGATGCTCAGATTACTGTAGCGGTTACTGTTTATCTTTTCTCTAGATTTGCTTTCAACAAACAATTTGTGGGATAATTTTGTTTGTTTTTTTTTCCCGCTATTTGGGGTTTCGATTACCTTATGTTGGTTTCTAAGGTTTTATTTACACGAAACTCTCAAAGTAGCGGTCTTTGATCTTTAATCTACCTTTCATTTTTCTCTCTGGCTTCGTTTTAGGAGCAAATTAATAACTAACCAATAACGAATGAGTTATCAGATATGTGGAAGATTTTGTCATGGATGGGAGAGGAAGCGAAGGAAATTGCGATTGAAAATGCATGCACATTGTAATGTAGATGGAAAAAAGAGACAATAAGAGAAAATTATTGTCTAGTTGGAAAAGTTCTAATGGATTAAACAGTGGACATGGACGTAATTTTTCAAAATATGCTACAAATCTGAAAACTTATTGGGAAGGTGAAATACAAAGAGTTATATATGAACTCGTTCCTCATCTAATTAGCTAGATATGATTGAGTCTACCTAGTTCCATTATCTTTGCTTGAATTTTCTATGACCCGTGATGTGGGATATTTAGCCAAAAAAAAAAAGAGCTTTAAACAAAGCATAAATAATGTGAAAAGAAGTAAAGTAAAGCCAAACAATTTCATGTATCAAGTAGCGGAACAAAAGTAACCTCATAGAGTTCATCTGAGATAAGCGTCAAACGGTGTGCAAATGGAACTCTTGCATTTGCATCAAGATAAGAATCCGTCTTTGGGCTCCCAAGTACATACCCCTGGTGTTAATCCCAATAATATATCAAGACCAACCATAATTAATATAGAATTAAGGAGCAATCATAGATATATAATTAGAAAAATATTCTTAATCCTCAGAAACAATCATTTCGATTTATTTTATTTCTATTTTCATTTTCCGTACTTTGATATTCATGAATGGCTTGCGTCCGACTTCATTGCCTGCAAAAAAAAAAAAAAAAAAGGCCGACGTTAAATGTACAGAAATTTTTTTTTTAAAAAAAAAACCGTAAGGAACTTGGCTATAATGAAAATTCAGTGTATCATAAACATGTTCTACCGTCATATATTTTTTGAACGATCACTGGAGTAGGAATGCCTGAATATGAACCACCACCGACATAAAGTCGATTTTTTGCGAAGTTGGGGTGATCGATTAACCACTGTCAAGGTGATTTCAAATCATGATCATCATAAGATCATTTTCTTTTTGTAAAATGAAAAATAATTCTTTGCATTATGACGTCTAATTCACCTAAGATGGATCAAACTAACAGATAAGGTGAATTGTATCAAATTAAAAGTTCAAAAATATTTTATTTTTTGGGCCAAACAAACAACAAATTAAGCAGTCACGCTAATTTCCATGCACCAAACAACAAATTAAGCGGTCACTTTAATTTTCATGCACCTTCTGTAGGAATTCGTAGATATCTGCCGCTGCTTTTTGGTCGTCGGAATAGTATCCTTGCGAGCTTTTTGAATAAGAAAATCCAGTACCAACTGGTGAATCTATATATAGAACATTGAGGAACTGAAAATTGACCATATATATATATATATGTTAAACGGAAGAAAAATAATTATTATAATATTCCTAAATATTAGTTTTTGTAGAATTTGCATAGGAATTAGCACAACCAGAAATTGCAAACCTTTGTCCACGTGTATGGGTTCAACTTGAGTGTTGGTAAGTTCCCATCGTATTTAGAATCAAAAGATAATGGTCCTGCAATTTAGTTGATGGAAAGTCAATTGCAAAAAACAAAATTTACTAAATATCGTGAGTTCGGATGTGACATGTCCCCATTATAAAATTATTATTTTTATGGGGGTTTAAGGGAATGAGAGATGCTTTTTTTTTTTTGCAAACATGTAATTAAAGATAAAGATTGATCATTTATTTTTTTGTTTGTGGTTATAGCAGTAGAATTTGAAAGCAGCTTATGAGCCTATGTCCTTAACTGGCCTACTTGCTGGGAAGATGTTTCTTTTGAGTTAGAGGAGCGGAGGGACAAAACTATAAACGTTTATTTGTGTTAACTAGATTTTACTTATACAATATATAATATTTGGAGAAATTGTAATACTTTGAGACACGATAATAATCAGGGCTGGCCCAATCGCTAGGCCACTTAAGCTATCGCCTAGTGCCCCCAATAAATAAGGCCCAAAAAAAATTTTAATAAGGCCTTTTTTTTTTTTTTTTTTTTTTTTTTAAACTTAAGGCCCTTTTTTTTAAATAAGGGCCAAAATTTTTTTCCATAAAAACTTTAAGGCCTCTAAAATAAGGCCCCAATTAACCAAAAAAAAAAAAAAAATTAAAAAAATATATATATATGCCACATCATTTTTTTTTTTTTGTCTTTTTAATCCCCTTCTCCCTCTCTCTCCTCTGTCAACAAAGGAGAGAGAGTATAATTCTTTTTTCTCAAAGAATGAGGAAAACTTGTCTCTCTCCTCTGTCGTCCTTTACTCTCTCTCTCTCTCTCCCCTTCCTCCCTTCCTCTTCTTCCTTTTCTTCTCTTCGTTTCTTCTTCTCCTCTTTTGCGATACATTCCTGCCAACTTTCAAATAGGTTTTATTGTTCTACTTTGTAATTTATTTTATTATAATCCATTTTTTTTTAATTTTTTATAAATCATATTTGTTTAATTTGTTAATATTTTTAATCAAACATGTATACTAGAAAATATGCATCTAGATACGAAAATGCTTTAAAAAGAGAGAGAGAGAGAAATAGAAAAACTAATTGAATCTCAAAAAAAAAAAAAATTGTTATTAGCAATAAACAAAATATTGATGATAATTTAGGTGAAAAACTTATAAATAAATAATAAATTTATCAAAAAGAATTATCTTATTATAAGATAATAAAAATATTATTGATGCCTCTAGCTCTATTGTTACAAATATTGATGACCCTAATAGAATGCAACTAGCTAATCAAGAAACTTAAAAGTTAAACTTAAAAGGCATGAAACAACAATGAACATATTACTAACCTGAATGAAAATAATAATAATATTATAAAAATACAATAATATTATAAAAATAAATATTATTTAATTAATATTTAAATATTAAAAAAATAAGGCCTAATTCTAAAATTTCGCCTAAGACCCCCAAATATATTTGGCCAGTCTGATAATAATCCATATATCGAAGAGAAGCTCGCTCTATGTATTAGATGGGAGGTGAGAAAAGTTACCGTTTGCATAGAAAAATGCAACGAAAGTAGAACAACCAGGACCTCCATTGAGCCAAGCAAGGAGGGGATCGTTGGATGGATTACTTTGAGACTCCACAAAATAATAAAACAGCTCCACATCCTCCGTTTCGCCTACACCTACGTACCTGCAGCTTGCATTTATAATATTTTCATGCGTAAAAAAACAGAAAAAGTAAATTAAATTGAAGAAAAAGATTAATTAATATTGCAGTAATATTAATTATTAAGAAGCGAGAAGAAGATGATCGTGAATGTACTGACCCTGTTTCGAGCTTGAAAGGGAGATTGCCGTCGAAACCTGGTAGAGTCTTGACGATAGAACATGAAGAAGTAGTGCTCCAGAGAAACACTAGTAGAAGAATCACGCAATTGCTGTACTCCATGGAATTGAAATTAAAGCTTTTTCCTCTATCAGCTTGTATTTCGTTCTATTTGTTAATATATATATATCTATATATCTATATGAGAATAACTTAAATGAGGAGGTTGCACAAAGTTCACCTTTTGTGCAACCCACTCAATAGATGACACCTCATCTAAAACAAGAAAAATTGCAAAATACACAAGTAGGCCAAAAACACTAGATTTTGGCAGCTGAAAAACGAAAAGGGGAAGAACGAAAAGAACAAGGGTCTCCGGCCAACAGAGAAAGAAAAGAGAAAGAAGAGAGGGAAGAACGGCCGCTCCCACCACCCCCTCCCAGCCGGCTGAAACAGGCCGGAACCCACGCCTAGCCACTCCGGTGAGATTTTTTAGGATGATCAAACCCAAAAAGGGTTAACCTTCCCCTCTAGGTTTTAGTTTTTAATCCAAAATTAAATTTGAGGTAATAGAAACGACTGTTGTGGCATTAGAATCGATTTTTGAGGCATTAGAATCGGATTTTTTAGGCTGAATTTGGTAGAAAACTCGCCGGAAATGCCTCAAAACTCGCCGGAGATGGTGACCCAAATGCTCGCAATGACGCTTATGCCGCGACGTGTATGCTTGATGGTGCGGGTCTCTGCTGGGTCTCCGCAGCAGGGTGCGCCGGTGTTGGGTCGGTGAACGAGTCCGGTGGAAAGTGTCTCACGGGTATCCGCAGCGTGGTGCGCTGTGTTGGGTCTGCAACAGAGCTTGAAGAAGGAGAAGAGGAAGAGGGAGAGGAGAGGAGAGAACTTGGTCCGGTGCAGCAAGTTTTTTTTTAAACTTAAGTTTGATAAAAATTACTTAGGTGTCATTTTTTGATTGGTTGCACAAAAGGTAGCTTTTGTGCAACCTCCTTACCCAAGATGCTCTCTATCTATATATATAATGCATGCCTGGAATATTCAAACCACCGGTCAACACCAAACTTTCATAATTATTAATGGAAAAAAGTCATCTAATTTACATATTTTCCCTTTATATATATATATATATATATATATGTATGTATGTATGTATGTATATATATGTATGGCCTTTTATTATGTGTATGAAAAATTCTAACCTCCTTCATCTAACCGTGGACATTAATGAAGCAGTATTCTTCCCAGTTGTTTTAGACATCTTTTATTTTTATTTTCATGCTTTCTTCTCTCCTAACTTGTTATGGTTTTACCATATATATCAATTGCTGATCACATGGTTGGTACCATGTACCCAAATTAAGATTAATTATCTACGAACCTTTTTTTTTTTTTTTTTTAATTTTTTTGATGTACTTGTAGTAGTCTTCACATTTATACTGCAATTACAAAACAAATATTTTTAGCCGTGAATATTGTTAATGCTAGGCTTCGCAACAAAATTAAAAATAAATTTCTGACATATATATTATTTAATGTTGTACATCAAAAGAGAAATTACAGTAAAATTTAGTATAAATTTAATCACAAATAAATTTTCAGATTCTAAAAGAACGACAGATTCCATTTTGATAAGTGAGTAAATAGAAAATTGGAATATATTAAGAAATAATTGTTTTGCATCTTTTCTTTTGTTTATATTTTGCTAAACACCGAATGAATACTCACTTTATTTTTATACATTAATTTAATGTTCAATCTTAATATATTTTTATTTTTCATTCATCTTTTTACGAAGGATTCTATTTTTTTTCTTTATATTTTTTTTTTTCTACAAGGAAGCTTGGAGTATGGATGGCAATTGATTAAATTGGCCCCTCCATATTTTTGTTGTGTCTCTGTTTGGAGTTTTGAAATTCCTCGATATTAATTCCTACTGATGTACTTTAGATTCGTGGCTTGAATTCAGCCACTGCTTGGGATCAAGCTTTTCATACCAACACTCAAAATTCAATAATGGATTGTGACTTGTATTTAATATGCGGAGAAGACACTTAACGAAACAACAGAAGATAATTTGGGTCTCTGGAGGCTGATCTCGTCTCACCATACTTGTCATAAACTCTCTTCGGCCTTTCTTTGATAGGGCCGGGTCACTAGCCCAATCTCCAATCATTGTCGTTCGACACTCACCAGCAGCTCCTACCCTTATGTGAGTAGGTACTGTATTGAAGCCAAACACCCATCAGTAACGTTTGAACTTTCAAACGTTACCATTACCAAATGGTAACGTTTGAACTTTCAAACGTTACCATTACCAAATGGTAACGTTTGAACTTTCAAACTTTACCATTTGGTAATGTTTAAAATTTCAAACGTTACCAAAGTTTTAATAAAAAAATAATTAAAAATAAAATATAAAAATATATAAAATATATAATAAGTTTTTATTTTTGGTAACGTTTGAATTTTCATGGTAACGTTTGAAAAGAACGTTACCATTTGGTAACGTTTAAATTTTCAAACGTTACCAAATGTTTTTTTTTTTTAATTTTTTAAATTGACACGTTACTAACCCCCCATTCAAAGACCTTATCCACTCTTGGGTAGCTATGTGTGGTACTTCCAAATCATGATCAGACCTGTTGAAAATCAAGAATTACATTGCAGGGAGCAACTATACATATACATATAACTATATACATATATATACACACACACACACATATATATATATATATATAGGGCTTATTTGTTATTTTTGCATATAACGGCCAGAACATTTTTATACTATATAGAGCTTTTTACGAATCATAAAGTCAAAATTTTCAGTTTTTCCTATAAATTAACCGAAATGCAACTTTAAATTGTAAAAGCTAATTAAGGGAGTCATAAGATATTATGTATGTGTATATGAGAGCTCGAAGGTTTGTGTTTGTGAGATTCCGATGATAGTCGATAGCACTTGGGATATTCATTGTGTAGGGACATATCAAAAAAATAAAAGGTCAACTACATACCTCTCTAATGTGAAGAGCTTCTTGAACGGTCAGATCATTTGCCCAGATTCCAACAATCGAAAATTTGTGATCCTTAAATGTAAACAAATTCGATACAAGTATCTCTCAGACATTGAACATAAGATATTTAATTGAAATTTGATTAAATGATGGAGTCAATGTTTGAACTCAATAGTACTTTTGGCTTTGGTAGCGTGTTAAATCATCAATTGTTTAAATTAATATATGCTTTAAATTTAATTATAAAAAAAAAAAAAAGTAAAAAGGAGAGCGAAAGAGATTTACTCGACACCAGCGCTCTTGGTGAAAGTACTTGGAAGTTTTCAAGAAATTTTTTTGATCCCCGTCGTCTGTGTAATAGTTAGTAGTATTTGGTTTCTTAGAGTTAGAGCCAGTGGTGCCGGCAAGGAGCAAAACTTGAGGAAAATAGATTAATCCACTGAGTAACTGCTATATATATGTAATGCAGTCGAAATTCCATGTTATTGTGATCATCAATTTAATTTAATAAAAAGCCAAAAAGCAAATACATACATACATATATATATATATTTATATATATATATATATATATAACGTACCTCATTGATAGCTGCAACATCTCTTAGGCATTGTTCATTTCTTGGATCAATATTGACGTAATCGCCATTACAACTTGTTTTGGCCGACTTTAAAAGCAGAATAACACATCAACAGACAAAAAAATTGATTCATATTATATGTAAATTCACCAAATTAAGAAAGATTGATGTCAAATATGATAATTAAATAGAGAAAAGAGCGGAAGCAGAGAGACGATGATGGGCTGCATCTTGACTGCATTCGGTATATTGATTTCTGTTTATAGAGGGATAATAAATAATAATAAAAATAACAAAGGTTAGAATAATAATAATAATAATGATAATAAAATCTCCCTTGCTCTTTAAGTTTGATTAAATTAATTACTTTGAAAACTTTGAAGCTTGAAGCTAATTACTTAGCTTTTTGTTTGACAAGTCTAAGCACGCTTCCGACTTCATTGCCTACGGCTCCACACAAAAGAAAGGAACATAAATTTATTGTACATAATTTTTTTTTAAAAAAAAAAACAACCATACGGAACTTGGCTATAATGAAAATTTACTGTATCATCAACATGTTTTACCGTCATATATTTTTTGAACAATAACTGGAGTAGGAATGCCTGAATATGAACCACCACCGACATAAAGTCGATTTTTTGTGGAGTTGGGGTGATCGATCAACCACTGTCAAGGTGATTCTAAATCATGATCATCATAAGATCATTTCCTTATTATAAAATGAAAAATAATTCTTTGCATTATGGCGTCTAGCTCACCTAGGATGGATCGAGCATGCTAACTCAGCATAAATGGAAGTTAGAATGCATAAAAGCATATATATCTCATTCTAAAATTAATACGACTTAAATATAACAATGTTTAGGCATAACTTAAATGGAGAGAAAATGTTTTACGGTCTCAATTTTATTTTGTTTCATTTTATGGTGTATATGGTATTACATTATTTAAAAATTTTACTATCAAAACGCCAAAAACTAACAGATAAAGTGAATTACGCGCATCAAATTAAAAATTCAAGAACGTTTTTTTCTCCGGACCCAAACAACAAATTAAGCAGTCACGTTACTTTCCATGCTACTTTTGTAGGAATTCGTCGATATCTGCGGCTGCTTTTTGGTCTTCGGAATAGTATCCTTGCGAGCTTTTTGAGTAAGAAAATCCAGTACCAACCAGTGAATCTATATATAGTACGTTGAGGAACTGAAAATTGACCACCATATATATATATATGTTAAACGGAAGAAAAGTAATTATAATATTCCTAAATATTAGTTTTTGTAGAATTAACACAGCTAGAAATCGCAAACCTTTGTCCACGTGTGTGGGTTCAACTTTAGTGTTGGTAATTTCCCATGGTAATTAGAATGCAAAAGATAATGGTCCTGTAATTTTGTTGATGGAAAGTTCATTGCAAAACACAAAATTTACTAAATATTGTGAATTCCAATGTGACATGAAGTGACATGTCTCCATTACAAAATTATTATTTTTATAGGGGTTTCAAAGGGATGAGAAATATATTTTTTGTAGACATATAATTGAGAATAGAGATCATTTATTTTTTGCTTGTAGCTATAGGAGCAGAATTTGGAAGCAGGTTATATATGAGCCCATGTAGTGTCCTTAACCTGCCTATTCGTTGGGAAGACGTTTCTTTTGGGTCGTTGGAGGAGTGGAGGGACAAAATTATGAAGACTTGTTTCTGTTGGCTAATTTTTGCTTCTACAATATATAATATTTGGAAGAATCGTAATCCTTCAACACAAGACAATAATTGATACATTGAAGAGAAGCTTATTCAATGTATTAGATGGGAGGTAAAGATTCGGTTTGCTACAACATGTGGATTTAAAAAGATTAGAGGAAATGAAAGTTACTTGTATTCGGTGTTTTCAGCTTTAGCTTTTTTTTTTTAATAAAATTTACTCATTCATTAAAAAAAAAAAAGAAGAAGAAATGGTAGAGTTGTGAATGAAAATAAAGCTTAGTTACCATTTGCGTAGAAAAATGCAACGAAAGTAGAACAACCATTTGCGATGTTACTAATTATAAATCCGAATGAAAAATGAGTTTTCACCTTTGAGATCAGTCAATTGATTGAGCAGGCCCAATCGAAGCCCTAAAGACACAAATTGATCAGAGCAGAAATACGTATCTGTATGCCTTGCAATCTTAATTTTAAATTTCCTATTTATTGAGACTGCTTATATAATATCATTTTAATTTTGCTTTTTCAAAAGCCTTGTCATGGAATGTTCTTTTTCTCATAAAAAAAAAAAAGAAAAAGAAAAGAAAAGGTAAAGAGAGAGGGAACAGGAAGGAATGATCGACAATCAAAGGGATGCTGTAGTTGAGCAAATATATATCCATATGTTTTTTAGCAATCCTTTTAAAAGTGGTCTTTTACTTTAATTAAAGAAACATATATACAAGTTTATTTTCCTCTAACAATTGGATTATTTATTTAGCTTTATCTTTCAAATAAAAGTGATTGAGTGAGACTCACAATGAAATTTATTTACAATACGATACCTTTGATTTTCGTGAATACCTAGTCCAGCTAGTTAGGTACCAAGAATCTTTTGTGCACCAGTGATTGAAGTCAATACCAAAGATAATGTATCAACCATCAAATTCATGAAAATTAAAAGAATTGCATGATATACAAAATCTATATGAGAATTCAACAACCATATCATTTTGCAATTAATCGGATATATTGATCAATATTGGTGATACCTTTATCTATTTTCCCCCATTAAATGATTTTCAGCCAAACAGGCGGCTCGGATACTATATCCGGAAGGCCCCAAGTCCTACAAAATTCTTCATTATCTTTGTGTTGTGGATACCTACCCCTCAACATAATCCTCATAACTTCCCAATTAGTCCTATGAAGTATTTGTTCTTTTGTTTGTAAATGGTTTCCATGTCTAATACTTTTTCTCTTCTTCCATATATGAATTGTAAACAGAGGCACTCAAGCGCAATCTACATAAAATATAAAATAACTCTCAAGCCCTTACCAGATCAATCCCCTTCACTTCCGAACACCTGAAAAATATGATTTTTTTTTTCCTAATCAAACAATGCAAACCAGGGCAGGGGAACACCTGAAAAATATTAATTGTTTTGCAATACAACGAGCAAACGACTTGAATGGGATTTTCACTTGCCAAAAGCTTTTACCATATAGGCATAGCAAGTATATTTTCACCCAAGCCACCCACAAAGAGCCACTCCTTGCAAAAGTCTTGCTCCAATCCTCCAATATCTTGTTCCCCTTATTTTTTTTTTGACATGTCCACACAAGAGGGGAGAGAGGGATTCGAACTAGTAACCTCCACTTCATTAGATGTGATCCTAGCCGATTAAGCTATCGCTTGGAGACTTGTTCCCCTTATTATTGTCAGTACTATTACTATTATCATTATTACTACTATTACTTTTTGATATATATATATATATATATAGATATATATATTCATGTTCATCAAGCTAAATTAAGATTGCAAATTAATTAAAAACATGTTCCCTCGAACTTCCTAATTCATAATCATATAATGTTCCCCCACAATGCCAACAAGGACGAGAGTTGAGAGTTGTAAAATGAAGCCTTAAGAATTGTCAAGAATTTCGCCACAAAAATCATTCACATCAACGACACTAATTCTCTTTTGGACAATAGTGATAAGGTGGCATGGTGACCTCCGGCCACCTTGTTAAAACGGAAATGTCAAATTTCTCAATTTTTTTTTTTAAATAAAGATAAAAATAAAAACTTGATTATTAAGTGATGTATCGCATTCGTAGGATCTATAGTTTTATGCAATAAATAGATGCATAAAGTAATAAGATAATAACACATCATTTGAAAATCTAGCATTTCTCGTAATTGTTCTACCATACTTAAAATAGGGTAAGCTCCCAAAAATACAATATTGCTCACAACTATAAAATAAGGGTACTTATAAGTTGGATACAACCTTCACAAAACTTATCATGATGAACCTCGACTTGGTTGGCTGAGGATTAAGTTATTTTCATGATCGAAATGTTTGAGCTTGTCACGTTCTTCACCCTCTTCAAAGTTGATACCTCCTCCTCTATGCTTGAGTCTTTGGTATCACTACTTGCTTCAATTGATTAATTCTTCTAGCACATACAGCGTGAGTAACGAGTTGACAAATCGACATACACAGCGCTATTATGCGATCCTTACAGACTTCAGGAGAAGTGGATCTGGTGTAAGATGGGAAGAAATCATGTTGGTGACTGTCAGTTTAGTTTGCCAACCGGAAGCACACTCAATGTCAAGGTCGAAATTGCAAATAGTGCACCGGTAGACAAAGCATCTTTCGCAGTCCCTACGGCAGGCATCACAAATGTTAGACTTTGATGGTTTTTTGAGAACAAGGGCGTGATTTGGATGAACAGGGTGTTGTATCTCAGGGGATAACTCGGCGCAGGACTTGTGAAGGAAGAAGTTACAGAGAGAGCATTTGTAGGCAGGTGCGTAAATAGATTGATCGCAACCTGAGCAAACAATTTCTCGAATCTCCTCATCATTTTCAAACTCTTCCACAAACATCAAGGGATGCTTCTCGTGACTAAAATGTTGGATCTCCTTAATATTAGTTCGCAACCTGGAGCACTTAATGTCAATGTCGAAATTGCAACTAGTGCAACGGTAGAAGAAGCATCTTTCACAACTCTTACCGCAGGCATCACAAACATTTCTTGCTGGTGACCGGATAAAGAGGGTATGGTTTGGATGCACAGGGTGTTGCATATAAAGGGGTAACTCAGCGCATGACGCGTGGAGAAAGAAGTAACAGTAAGAGCATTTGTAGGCAGGACCGCGTACCGATTTATTGCACCCAAAGCAAACAACTTCTTTCTCTCCAACATTTTTTAAGTCTTTATCAAAGATCAAGGGATGCTTCTTGTGGCTAAAATGGTGGATCTCCTCCATCTCTCACAAGCTAGATTTCTCCGATTCTTTGCCTCTCTCTCTTACACACTCCGCACACAAGGGAAGGTGATTAACAAAAAGTAACGCTGCAAGCACATATCAATTAAACTTTAATTAGTAAAAAAAAAAGAGAGAAGAAAAATGTTGAGAATGCTCACCACCAAATGTAACCTAACCGAGATTGGTAGATTGAGCGGCCTCCTGCATTTAAACCCAGTTAGTTATCGGAGGCAGGGTGGAGAGGAGTGAGGCGAGGAGCAGTTGCCGTGAGTGATTCCTTTTATAGCGATTTATTTAGAGTAGTGGGACCGCTGGAAAGAAAACACGCCAAACCTTTTAAAAAGAAGAGTATAGAAGGAATGAAAAAAACAACTCATGAACTATAGAAGGAAAATAAAATAAAAATGAAAGAACCAAAATTTTAGTCCTGCAGCTTCATATTCCTTTGTCTTTTTCTTTGTGTGGCTTTTCCTATTAAAGATGCACGATTCTTTTGTTTCTTTTGTCTCTTGTTTGTCTTTTCGTTTTCCTCAACTTTTTCATATTTTAACGTGTCTAGTTTTTGGAACTGAGTTCATGTTGTATCTTTTTTTATTATATTTTATGTTGTTATTGAAGAATGACGTGTTAAATTTTAATTTCCTATTTATTGCTAAGGCTAGGTGCGCATTAATTGAGAGTGATTTCCTAATATCATAAAGCCTTGTCATTTTATTTTTTATTATTTTTTTTTTCATGTCCACATTGTTAGAAATAGGTTTGGGCCTTACTCAACTCAAAAGCTAGCTCAAGAGTTGAGGTTTACCCTCAACCTTATAAATGGCCTATTTCCTTAATACCCAAGCAATGTGGGACTTCCAACACGCCCCCTCACGTGTGGCGGGAGAACATCCAAGCCAACACGTGCAACAAATGGGTGACGGTGGGCCATAGCCAATTGGGTCTGGCTCTGATACCATGTTAGAAATGGGTTTGGACCTAACTCAACC
Organism: Carpinus viminea; assembly: GCA_013348765.1. Classification (NCBI taxonomy): domain Eukaryota; kingdom Viridiplantae; phylum Streptophyta; class Magnoliopsida; order Fagales; family Betulaceae; genus Carpinus; species Carpinus viminea. Next base: position 47,609,286 of record CP054668.1, on the reverse strand, counting down.
CAAAAGCTAGCTCAAGAGTTGAGGTTTACCCTCAACCTTATAAATGGCCCATCTCCTTAATACTCAAGCAATGTGGGACTTCCAACACACCTAAGAGGGAGAAGATGATTCAAACTAGTAACATTTGTTTCATAAGACGTGATTTAATTTTACTCTTTCAAACTCTTTTTCATGCAGTGTTTTATTTGTTCATTTTTTAAATGTTTGTACCTAACCATTAGAAAAGAAAAAGAAAAAAGAACAGCAGCAGACATACAATCGACAGAAAACAAACTATACGCCAAGCCAAGCTTATGTTATAGGGATTTTTTTTTTTTTTTTTTTTAGGTTTTAGGTTTTCAAGTAATATTCCGTAAGAAAGAGAACGAAAGTGACAATTTCTTTTTTCTTTCTAAAAAAAGAGTGAAACAAAAGTTTAATCCAATCAAAGTATACAATGCAATAAATTATATAATTACGAGGAACTCTCTCTAGCGTAGGCACAAATGTGTTAGCTAGTATAACTAACTACGAAATGATATTTATCTAATCAGTGCTAAGAAGCTAGTTATTTTATTCTCAATTTGTTCGTACATTTAGTCCTAAGATGGACAATGGATTTGCCTTGTGTACAATTTATAGCCACAACTTCATCAAAAACTTTATCGCATGAATCATATGGATGAGAGTCCTTAGCTCTTTAGACAAAATTGAGAGGGTGTTGGTGAACTTTCCAAGTAAAATCTCTTACATACTTAATGTAGGGATGTCTCACAACTACGCATTGAGGATAAGCAACAAAATTGTATTTTTCACAGTAATAAAACGAATGGTTTGGATTATTTTTTTTCTTCGCAAATTAGACAATAACATTCTTCATAATCGTTTTCGGCAGTGTAGGTTTGTGAGAAAGTATGTGGGTTATGTTCATACTCAGTTTTAAGTGGGAGTATTGCACATTCAAAACCCAAGGCAAAATCGCATTCATTGCATACAAATACACCAATGTGTCTCCTCTACCCCTCACAAGAAATGCAATCTTGAACTGAACTTAGAGCAAGGAAAAGGGAATGCTTGTGACCCTCATGCTCAAGGGGCAAAGCCATGGCTAAAACGATGACAAGTGTCACAGGATACGGTGTTACCAATTATAAATTTGAATGAGAAATGAGTTTTCACCTTTGAGATTGATCAATTGATCAAGTAGACCCAATCAAAGCTCTAAAGACACAAATTAAAGCTCTAAAGACACAAATTGATCGTGAGCAGATGTAATGCAGTATGAGACTCATTTCCTATATAATGTCATTTTAATTTTACTCTTTCAAAAGCCTTGTCATGCAATGTTCTCTTTTCTCATTGAAAAAAGAAAAGAAAAAGAAAAGAGGGAAACAGGGAAGGAAGGATCGATAATCCAAGAGATGCTGTTGAGCAACTTTTTTTTTTATTCGCAATCCTTTTAAAAGAGGTCTTTTACTTTAATTAAAGAAACATACAAGTTTATTTTCCTCTAACAATTGGATTATTTATTTAGCTTATCTTTCAAGTAGATGTGATTGAGTGAGACCCACAATGGAATTTATTTACAATACGATACCTTCCATTTTTGTGGATGCCTTGTCCAGCTAGTTAGGTACCAAGAATCTTTTGTGCACTCGTGATAAACGTTACCGTCGTCCTTCAATACCGAAGATAATCTTTTTCTCATATAAAATCCAGATCGATGAATAATGCAATAAGCCATACATCACCAGACTTTCAAAGAATTATCATGCTGGGAATGAGAACAACGACTTTCTTTTCTTAAAGAAATTTATAATTGCTTTTACCAAATCTTCTTTAACACTGTCTTACCAACACTTAAAGAAATAAGATTTGGATCCACATTCTTAACCACCTGCTTAACCGTTTTTGTTGTAACTTGTAACCTCTTTAATGAGTGATTCTCTATGTGCATTGTTAGGGATAAATATGCCCACCTATTTATATTTATTTCCCATTTTGTCATTGCCCACTCACATTGTGACACGTGTCACCATGGGCTCATAAAGAAGAAAGGTTCCCCTTTTTTCTTAATAGGTTCTTTCTCACGCTCCTCTCAAGAGGGAACCCTAACTCTCCCTCATGCCTCCTCTTAAGGAGATTAATATCCAAAAGCCTCAAAGCTTGTAGCAAACATCAACTGTGTCTCTTTGGATCATTTGGTAGCCTGGACCTCCAATTTTTCTCCTAACAGAGAACATTGGTCTCCTCCTCCTCCTGATTCTTTTAAGATTAACTTTGACACAGCCATTAGAGATGAGTTCTCCTCTCAAGTAGCTATATGTAGAAACTCAAATGGGAAAATCATCAAGATTCTGGCTCAAATCAGACCTACTTGCAGCCCGGCTTGTGGTGAAGCTCAAGCAGCCTTTTTGGCTAGCTTCTTAGCTGTCTCTTTGAACTTAGATAATTTTGTTTTAGAAGGAGATTCTGCTACTGTCATTACAGCTTTACAAGACCCTTCTATTATCTTAGATTGGCAACATGATCATATTATTTGTAATATTTTTTTCTCTTATTCCAGTCTCTTCCACTTGGAAGGCTAGAAAAGTTAGCAAAAGTGCAAACTTCTGTACCCATTACGTGGCAAATAGAGCCACGGTTGGATTTATTTCTAATGGCATTACTTCCTTATCTTCCCCCCTCTTTCCATTCCTTTTTGTAATGGAAAAGATCCCCCCCTTCTTTTCCCCCTTAGTGAAGTGTTCTTGTTGCCTGCTGGCGTTTGTTCTAAATGAAGTTGATGTTACAAAAAAAAAAAAAAAGAACCATCAAATTCATGAAAATTAAAAGAATTGCATGATATACATGACATATATGAATATGAGAATTCAACAACTAAATCATTTTGCAATCATATATAATGACCAATATTGGTGATACCGTTATCTATTTTCTTCAATTAAATGATTTTCAATAAACAGTGCGGCCCCAATACTATATCCAAGACCCCAAGTCCTACAAAATTCTTCATTATCTTTGCTTCTTGGATACCCACCTTCAACATAATCCTCATAACTTCCGATTAATCCTCTAGTATTTGTTCTTTTGTTTGTAAATGTTTACCATATCTAATACTTTCTCTTCTTCCATACATGAATTGTAAATGTGAGGCACAATCTACATATAATATAAAACATCTACTCTTGTTTAAGAGGGATCATGAGCTGTGCAGTAAATGCTTTTGGCAGATCTATCCTTCTGGCCAATGTGAATTTAACTATGCCACCAACAAGTATGATCAATGCCATAGTTGGATGAATCGAGATTACGAGACCCTCACCGATATGTTTTCTAAATAAACCGCTTTTTTACCTTTTGCTCTAGCCTTGAATCCGAACATAGGACTTGAAATATAGTCTATGATTTTACTCCTCTACTAATAACCAAACATGTTCCCTCGATCACTTTCTAATTCATAATCGTATGATCTATCTTCAAAAAATGTTCCCCTGGCCGGCCACGATGTCAACAAGGACGAGAGTCGTAAAATGAATTGAAGATGCCTTTATTTGCCAATTTGCGAAGACAGAAATACGTTGCATGCAGGGCCACATCATCAAAGTAAAAATTTTACCACAGACATCACATGGAGAAGATCAGTCATGAGTTCTGTCATATGTAAAATTTCTACCACACTAAATATATAATGACAGTCATCAATATTACTCGTCCACTTATCACCAAACTTGTAACATACATCGAAAAGTGAAACAAAATTCAATCAAAGTATATAATGAAATAAATTATACAATTACGACGAACGTACTCTTTCTAGCATGGAAACAAATGTAGCTAGTACAACCAACTACACAAGGATATTTTTCTAATAAGTGCTAAGAAGTTATTATAAACCCATCTTGCCCAAACAGTATGCCTACGGATGGATGTTGAATTTGCATTGTCTGCTTTAAAGCCAAATCATCATCAAAGTTTACGCATGCATCACATGGGCAGAGTCCTTACTTCTGCAAAATTAAGAGGGTGTTGGTGATTTTTCCAAGTAAAATCTCTTCCATACCTAATGCAAGGATACCTCCCAATTACGCATCAAGGATGAGCAGTAAAGTCGCATTTTTCACAGCAATAGAGCCAATGGTTTTTGTTTTTCTTCTTCGCAAATTAAACAACAATATCCTTCATAATCATTTTTGACAATGTAAGTGAGTGAGAGGAGATGTGGGTCATGTTCATACTTAACTTTGAGTGGGAGTGTTGCGCATTCAAAACCCAAGGCAAAATCGCATTCCTTGCATACAAATACACGATTCTTGCCCTTAGGCCCCTCACAAGAATTGCACAGTTGATCTGAACTTGGAGCCGAGGAAGAGGGAGTCTGGTGACCCTCATGCTCCAAGGGTTTGAATCAAACAAGAACATCGAATATCAAGACTGCATTCACCTCGAACATTTATAAAAGAAGCCATGGCTACGACGATGACAAGTGAAACAATGTGCTGTCTTACCTATATCAGATCCATGGGTAGAGGTAAAATGTATGTTGGTGATTTGGGAGTCGCTTCTTTAAGCAGATCTAGCACATGCGCTATGGAGAAAGTAATTGCATTGCTCACAGCCTATAATATGAAATTAGTTGTATACAAGCTTCACAGCTTATTATGATGAACCTCCTCGACTTAGTTGCGGTTGAGGATTAAGTCATGTTCATGATCAAAATGTTTGAGCTCCTTAGTTTCTTCACCTTCTTCAAAGTCGATACCCCTCCTCTATGCTTGAGTCTATGGTGCTATCACTACTTTCTCCAATCCAATTTTTGAATGCGCAAGGCAAGTGGGCTACGAATCACATTTTGACAATAATAACCCGCATAACCGAGGTTGATCTTTTTATAGCAGAGGTTCAGTATACACGATCGTGCATCTTCATCACTTGTCCAAGTGAATAGATGAGAGTGAGTAAATGAGGATCGCCATAATTCTTATGCTAGGTGGCTTTTGAGTACATTCATTGTGAGCCAAGAGTTGGCAAATGTAACATACCCGGGCAAAGTCATTGCGATACTCACCACATTTCACGGTGAAGTGGATCTGCTGAATGATGGGAACTAATATGTGTTGGTAGTCATCATTTGTTCTCCAAATGGAAGCACATTCGATGTCAAGGTTGAAATTGCAACTATTGCAGTGGTAGAAGAAGCATCCTTTGCAATTCTTACAGTAGAGATCACAAATTTTAGACTTTGATGGTTTTTGGAGAGTATTTACATGGATAATTTCGCAAGACTTGTGAAGGAAGAAGTTGCAATGAGAGCATTTGTGGGGCGGGAGCGCATATTGATTTATTGCAAGCTTTGAGCAAGAAACACCTTCATCTTCAAACTCTTTCACAAACATCATGGGATGCTCCTTATGGCTAAAATGTCGTATGGATAACTCGGCGCAGGACTTGTGAAGGAAGAAGTTGCAGTGAGAGCACTTGTAGGCAGGAGCGTAAATTGGTTTATTGCAACCTGAGCAAACAATTACTTGAATCTCCTCGTCATTTTCAAACTCTTCCACAAACGTCAAGGGATGCTCCTCATGTCTACAATGCTGGATCACGTCCTCCATCGATCTCTCTCTCTTGCACTCTCCGCCACAACGCTGCAAGCATAGATCAAAGCTTTAGTCGTACAGATCTGCCTTGACTTCTACATCTCCAAAAAGCTAAACCCATGAGCTTTAAACTAAACACTCCGAAAGAACAAGAGAAATGTAGGACGGAATGATCAGATGCTCACCGAGACCTGAACGTAACCGATATCAGTTGATCGTGGGTCGCAGCCCTAAAGACGGATCATTGAGAGCAGATGTGTCTGTGCCTTCCAACCACCACTGGTGTGGATAATAAAAGTGTTGCAGGTGTGGACGCCGACAAAAACCAACTACCAATGTAATTTTCTTGCCCAGCTGGTTGGTCTTCACATCAACTGACTCACTCAGATTAATTAATTAAACATAATTAACTACTTCATCGAACAAAATTAGCTGCATCCCTTAATTTATTTACAAAACGTATGCTATTCTTAATTTTTAATTTCCTATTAATTGCCAAGGCTTGTTGCGCATTAATTGAGAGTGATTTCCTAGTATCATGAAGCCTTGCCATTTTAATTGAACTCTTTGAAAGGCCTTGTCATCATGTCATGTCATTTTTTTTCCAAGGGTTAATGCTCATGGTTTTGTAAAGTTAAGGCTGTCAATTTTGATACCACACAAAAACTGTTGGGTGAAGCAATTGATCTTTATCTTTATTGAGGCTAGCTATTATATATGAGAAAATGAATTTTGAGAAATTTAAAACTATCATTATCATTATGTTGATTTCAAATTTTTATTTTCTTATGTACCCATGCAATCGATCCCAAGCCACCTTCTTATACTTCTAATAAATCATGAACTTTGATTATATATAATTTGTGTCCATATATATGTTCAGAAGAAATAATCATAGCTTTTCATCAACATTGGTAGAGACCTTAAATCGTGAGTGACCTTAAGAGAGGATAATTTTAAGACTATTGCTATAAACTGAACTTTTAAGACTATTAATAAATCAACAATTGACTCATCGGTTAATAAGAGACAAATCAATAGCTGTATAGAAAAGATACATGTTATACGATAATAAATCAACAATTGACTCATCAATATGAGATAAACAAATACCTATAAAGATATGTATGGTAGGATAAATCAACAATAGACTCATGGGCAATGTGAGATTATTTCGTTGATATTTTTTCTGGTCCTTGTCACAAGCCCCATTCATCCTGTGGTAGGTTTTGATACCATGAAGAAATTTGTGGGTCTAACTCATTTTATAAAACCGGTTCAACAAGACAGGCTTGCCTATTTTTTATAAACATGTTCAAGATCTTGTCCACAAGCAATATAAAATTATTTCTCAACAAATTTCACTTTCGCCTTCTTTCTTAAGAAATACTTGAAATTAAGTCTAACCTCTTAAAAAACTACACCATAAGTTGCTACACATTTTTTTTTTCTTGTTTACAGCACCTAAGCATAATCCCTGCAAGTGCTTATATGGTCATTGACTCATTGAGAAATATTATTATGTTAAAATCATTTAAAAAAAAAATTTATTTTACTTATCTAGTTATATCCTGACACTACAAAAATATAGAGGTTTGGTGATGGTTTAGAGTTAAAAACCGTCATTATAAAGGTAGTGACAGTTTTGTGGTAACGGTTCCAAATGGTAATTAAACATGGGTAGGAAAATGGGAGAAAATGTAGACTTAGGCAAAACCAACACTAATTAGTATCGATTTGTCCAAACTGACACATTTTTAAAGGTGTTGATTTAAAAACCATCATCTTAAAAAGGTGTCGGTTTTTTTTAAAAAAAAATCATTACCTTTTAAAAGGTATCGTTTTTTTAAAAAAACCATCACTTTTAGAAGGTGTCGCTTTTTTAAAACTATCACCTTTTAAAAGGTGTCGGTTTTAAAACCATCACCTTTTAAAAGTGTCCCTTTTTAAAAACCGACACTATTTTTTTTTAATATATTTTTTTCCGATTTTTTTTCTTCCAATCTTTTCCCTAGCTTCTTGCATAATAATGCAAGAAGCTAGCCAATTGTCCATCTTAAACACAATTGGAATTCTATAAACGCAAAATTTTCAGCCCTTTTTTTCTAATTTCATACATTCCATCATTTCTCTATTTATCAGTACCTAACAAACGAATTAAAAACAAAAATCCAAACAAAAATAGGAAGAAAATAAAGAACTCCACTAGTTTAATGCAATTAAAACAATAAATCCTCCCACTTTAAGAGATTGCCAAGATAATCCAATTATCTCATGTCCCTGACATTTAAGGGTTTCAAAGAAAACCTATGGACTTCTTGAGGGGAGGGAGAGTGATGACAATTTCCACCATTAGATGCCATTTTGATCTTATACTCAAGTTAGAGCTTGCTGAAAAATTCAAGTAAATACAAGTATAAGTTATAGTTTTTGTGGAACAAATTAGTAACAAGAGGTGGAGATAATTATAAGGGTGATATTGATCACCTGAAAATACAACAAGGCTGAACAGCACTACAGTTCAACCGACACCTTTAGTTTTTTTTTAATACATTTTTTTCCCAGCTTCTTGCACAATGCAAGAAGCTAGGATACGGCCAGAAATTGCTTGGATTTTTTCTTCAAACAGCCTGTAACTTCTTCCTGGTGCTTCTGTAACAATGACTTTGATCGTTTTTCTATATTGTATTTATCCATCAACTCTGCCTCTGAACTTTTTCCTTTGTTTTGCTCTTCATTTGAAGCAAGTGCGGAAGCCTCATTATATGCTTCTAAATAACTGTCATGATAAAATAAACGAATTACAAAATCCCTTAAAATAAATAGGAGAGACACAGAGAGAGAGAGAGAGAGAGAGAGAGTTGACCAATTAAGGCATTGTCAAATCTAGAAAGTGAAACATACTTCATTTTTGCCTTCTGGCCTGGCTCGATCTGAAGGGGTATCTGTCCAAACACTAGTATCATCATGTCCTCCTTTTGAGCTCTCGCTAAATTTTGTTGACTGCATAGTCATACCGGACTGAAAAGAAATGACAGTAGCAGGCTATGACTTGGTAAACAACATAAAAGGCATTAAGAATTTCAGTGACCATGAAAAGTAAAACGCTTCAGGGTGTGTGACACATACAAGAGGTTCCAAGTTCCAAGAAATAATGACAAAAGTGGAATTAATCAATTTATATATAATAAATGATAATTGAATGACGGTCTTACTTTTCTTTCAGGGGTAGTGTTGTCATCCATTCATCTCTAATAGGTTCCACCTTAACATCCATGTCTGCCAACAGCTCATCCTCGCCCTCCATAGATATACCTGCAAATGCAACAGCTTTCTCGCAGTCAGATTAGTGGAAGGCATTTTAAAAAGATTACTATATATATTCCTCTTCCTTAAAAATTGAGTCAATTTCAGCCAGAACATCTAATTTTGGCGGAAGAAGTACAAGTTTTCCTCACAATTTAGTGTACTGTTTTTTCTTGTAACAACTTGAGAGAGAATAGTTCAAATGCTGTTGTCACATCTACAGGTAATCTATTTTGTACCTTAAACAATTTGATCAATATGTTTGTATATTAAAATTCCAAGAGATCAATAATTAACTGTGTATATCAGCATTTCCCTCAAGATATATTTGTTTATATTAAACTGAAATTTAACAATCTCTTTTTACTTGTCCTCTCAAGCAATAATATGGCTCTGAGATTACAATTGTGTCTCCCCATTTATAATTAATAACTAGTGACCACAAAATCAGATGCAACAGGACAATTGAAATCCAAATATACTTAATTTATGCTCAAATCAATTGTATCAGATTTTTAAAATAATAATAATAATAATAATCAACTGTATCAGAACTTTGTGAATGAAATAAAGAAAACAGAGTAACAGAAAAAGTAAAAGTCTTTGTAAGTTTTGTATCTTCAAAATAAGGGTTTGGGTTAAAGTGCTGCAAATTATCAAAACAAATCAGTTCAATTCAGTGATTCATTAGTTGAAACACAATGCAAAATTCACACCCGCATGCAAAGTAAAGAAATAAAGGAATTAATTTTCAATACTTGTTTACAAAACTACGCATTCGAAAAGAAATAAACTCACCAATGTGATAGAATAACCAGATTTGACTTCCTTGAAATCCTCCACTTCCAAGGAACTTAGATACTTGAATATTATCAACAAGATAGGAAATAATGAAGCAAAATCACTATTTAGGCATATGAAAAAATTGAGCAAACCAGCTAGAAGTCATAAGATACTTAAGAAGAATCCTTGCCATGTGGCTCATGGATTCTTTCAAATTTTATAATCCATGTAGGCACAGAGTCCAGACCTTTTGATCCTCTTTAGTCAAAAGTTCATCAAGAGCAGGATGACTCATTAATCTCATTCCGCTTATCATAAACAGGCCTACGTATCTCATTATACTTCTGCTCTACTTCCAGGACCTTATCACTGGCCTCCTCATTGATCTAGAACATTTAAAAAATATATATATAAAAAGACACAATAACCCATGTCAATACAGCTTCACTGGCATAGATCATAAGTAAAACATATCATACCCTACAAGCCAATCAGCAGTATTTAAGAGGTAAATACTTATAAAAAAAATGTATTTAAGAGGTAAACATGAGGCATCCAACAGAAATAAAAGCTGATACATATCCAAACCCCTTGCATTATTCCAATTTAAATATGAAGCTAAAGCTACAAACTATAAGATACGGTAAAGCATTCACAGTCAATACCAGCAATGAACAAATAAGTAAAAACCACTCAAACTACAAGCAACAACTCAAAGTTCAAAAATGAAACATACAGAAAATACAATCAATTAGACTTACGGTGTCAAGGCCATAGGCACCCCTTGCTTCTATATTCCAGTGTCATCCAAAATTATTGAAATGAATTTGGATTGCTGTGACTTGTGTGGCTCTAAGCTAAACTTAAACATTCACTAACCCAAAACCCCCTCAACTCAGCCCCAATTGAAACCCTAAGTCCCATCATCCCCCAGCAGAATCGAATGGGAACAACGACAGATTACAACCGACCTCTGAATCCATTCTTGTAATTTCGATTTATATATATAACACTGTTTGATTAAGAAATTAAGCATTAATATAAAAAATATATATATAAAAAAAAAACCCCAAACTCCACAATTTTCTTCCACCATTCGTACACAAACCCCAGCAGGAAATAAAACAATAAACACTTGAAAATAGCAAAACACACATAGAAAGAAAGAAAGAAAGAATCACAGACCAGAATACCCTTGTGGAATTGGAATGGCCGTTCCCTGCAACTTCCTTCCTCTGAAATAGGCTTCCTGGAGCTCTAAACCCTCCACCTCAATCCCTTCCATTTACCAAAGAGCACAAATTTCAGAGAACTTTACAAAAACATAGAGAGAGAGAGTGGAGCTTACCGGCCAGTGGGTTTGGGCTTGAAATAGTGGGAAACAGAGGAAGGGCCGTCATACTTGATGGAGTAGGGGAGCTGGTGGACCTTACCACCGAGATCCACCAAATCGACGCCACCTTCACTTTGCCTCAGATCTATTATCGTGTTCTCTTCGTGCATCATGCCTTATACCTTTTAAGGGCAGAGAGAGGCCGCGTCCGGACGGGACATAAGGTCGGAAAAGTAAATAAAGCTAAAAATAACATAAGCATTCGGACGGGGTTCGAACGGGCTCTGAACGGATCGTTTTGTCCCCTCTCGAGAAAAGCTACGAGTCCGGACGGTGATTGTCTCGTCCGGACGGTGATTGTCTCGTCCGGACGGGCTCTCAAGTATCAAGGCTAGCTAATTTCTTCATGTTTCCCTACATCATTCTCCCCCTGTTGGAGAGAATTCATCCTCGAATTCAGCCGGTCTTTTCCACGGTCCTTCGGATGTCCGGTCAACTCATCCCACTCGACCTTCCTCACAATCAAAACAAGGCAACATCCCAAAATAAGTCTAACGCTCCCCATCTTCAGCATGCTTCGATGTTTGTCGTGAAAGCCCAACACACTACTCATCAATTTTTCTGATTTGCCATTTTTTTTTGTTCCTTTTCTCTCCCACGTGCCATGAAAATCTCAAAAATGGATAAGTTGTTACTTTATGAATATATAATTCTCTTCATTCGTATAAAATTCATCAATTAAAATATCTTCAACACCAAGGAAATCAATATACCCAATCTCTTCTTCATTATAATTAGAAACATCACCTGAAAGGCCTTCATCAACCTCTTCGTACTCGATGTCATTTGTGGGCTCTTTATCTCCCAATTGGTTATCTTCTTGGTAGGGCCACCAAACATGGGAAAAATTCATCTTCTTCGTGCTCTTCCTCTAGGACAGATGCCAATAGTTCTTCAATTGAATCTTCGTCATCGATGTTTTCATCATAGGTTGGTGGAAAATCCCAATCTACAAACCCTTGCGAAGGATCTACATCTTCAACACATTCACGTTCGAACTCCTCAGCAAAGATTTTGGATTCTTGAAACTCTTCATTCACATATTCTTTTCCTCCTCCATAAAATATGGATTCGTGTAAAGATTTGTGGTTGGCAGGTACACGCCCAATTGGCTTGTCGTGGACTCTTCGTATCACTCCGTATCTTCTGAGATATCTTTTTTTTGTAGGAGTTTTCTATTTTTTTTGTCACAGCCATTGACCTTTGACTCTAATTCTGTGGCTGTCGGTCCATAGTACATTCTTGGGGCATGAAAGCATCTAGCAATTTTTTTAATAGTTGCGCTAACTATGGATCTTCCTCTGCCGTCAGCTTCTCTGTTGCTTCCGTGTTGCCATCACAAAGCAATACTCCTTAGAATGTGAGGGCCACCAAAGGGACTCGTTGTGGATCGCCCTTCGCTGACTTCAAAACTCTTCCATAGCCAACATCCAATACCAAAATTCTGAAGGTTGTAACACCCCTGGGAATTTTGGAATCTTGAGTTTGAACTCGTCCCCCACCGAGTGGCATGAGCTTGCGCATGGTGCTGACTTCCGTGTGTTTGGTGCTCTGCAGAAGGGTTTCTAGATCCATTCCCGTTGTGACGATACAAGTTGGATATTTGGGTAGGCGAGGCTTCATGTCTATCCTCCAATGCCCAAAATTGATCAACCTTGTATTGCCGGATTTTAGCTTTAGTTTTGCCTTCCGTCACTGCGAATTGCGGTCTTGGTTGGCGATGACAATCGTTCGGCCCACGACCCATATGCCGCAAATGAATTATCGGTTGCTCCTTACGTGTTGCCTCTGTGTGCACATACACCTCGTTCATGTTTGCAAAGTGGTTGCTCTTCCCTATTCATGGAAAGTGACCGAGCTTTGATACCAATTGATGCAAATACGACTTTTGTGGGCTGCAGTGAAGATTAACAAATATGAAGCAGATATGTAATTCTAGATCGGAGTTTATTGACGATTTAAGAACTTTTCTCAAAATCTAGAGTCTATCTACGATTTTAAGAAAAATATGAAAAAACTCGTCTGCGAGTAATTCTTATTCAACAATAATAATCAACAACAACCGTTTTGTTTAGGGCTATAAACATGTACTTATAGTCCTTAGAACCTTATTACTTGGAAAATACGAAATAACAACTCTAAAACCCTAACCCTAGTGAAACAAGGGCAGAAAATCAACTAACTACCAAAATAGGGTTTTAGGTGCTGAACTGCCAAAATAAGACTGAACGTCCGAACGGGACATAAGGCCATCCAGACGGGACTCAAGCAAAAAGTAAATAAAGCTAAAAATAACATAAGCGTTCGGACGTGGTCCGAACGGGCTTTGAACGGAACGTTTTGTCCCTTCTCGGGAAAAGCTACGAGTCCAGATAGTGATTGTCCCGTCCGGACAGACCTCTATTATGACTCACGTATTAATTTCTTCATGTTTCCCCCTACATCAAGGGGTAACTCCGCGCATGACTTGTGAAGGAAGAAGTTGCAGAGAGAGCATTTGTAGGCAGGAGCGTAAATTGTGTTGGAAGTCCTACATTGCTTAGGTATTAAGGAGATGAGCCATTTATAAGATTGAGGATAAACCTCAACTCTTGAGCTAGTTTTTAGGTTGAGTAAAGCCCAAGATTCATTCCTAACATGGTATCAAAGCCGCCCAATTGATCTGGCCCACTTGTCACCCATTTGTTGCACGTGTTGCCTTGATGTCCTCCGCCACACGTGAGGGGTGTTGGAAGTCCCATATTGCTTGGGTATTAAGGAGATGAGCCATTTATAAGGTTGAGGTAAACTTCAACTCTTGAGCTAACTTTTAGATTGTAAGGCCCAAGACCTATCTCTAACAAATTGATTGATTGCAACCTGAGCAAACAATTACTTGAATCTCCTCATCATTTTCAAACTCTTCCACAAACATCAAGGGATGGTCCCAGTGGCTAAAATGTAGGATCTCCTCCATCTCTCTCAAGAAGATTTCTCCTTATTCTCCGCCTTCTCTGTTTCTCTCTCTCTTCCACTCTCCCTTGGATCCGAGCCGAGTCGAAGCTTGGAGCTGAGGGCTTATAGTAACCGAGCCGAGCCAGTCGAGCTTGTACATGAGCCGAGCCGAGCCGAGCCGAGGAGCTTGTATAGTAACCGAGGCCGAGCTCGAGAGCTTGACGCTCGACTAATTTGTAAGCCTAATTTTCCTATAATTTAAATAAATTTATATTAACTATAAACTTAAAAGATAATTTATGCACTTGTTAATTTTATAATTTATATAGTATAATTATTATATTCATATAATTTATCTTATATAATATAACATTTAAGTTTGTATTATTGAATATAATGTCAATCGTCATTTGTCACATCCTAAAGAGTAACGTACATTGATTAAGTGCACATTGTTGACTAACTTTCTAATTGTCACCTATGTTTTTAATTGCTTAGATTCTTAGAGCATAGTTACTAAATTTGAGATTATTTTAATATTCATATCAAGAATCTATATAATTTATTTCTATATTTTACTTGATACTTGTTAGTTGTTAGTTGTTATTTGTTAAAGTTAAGTTAGTATATGATGTATATCATATATTATAGATAATAAACATATCATATATAAATATATATTATAATTTATTAAATTATAATTATAAAACTAAGTTAAACTAATTTAATTTTATACAATTAATTAATATAACATTTAAGTTTGTATACATTAATGTGATTATAATTTATAAATGGTAAGAAATACATTAGTTACTTAATTAATAATCATTTAATCTACTCATTTATTCGAGCGAGCTTGTACAAGAACGGCGGGCTGAATAAATTGATCTCCTGAGCTCGATTTTCATTTCAAACTTCCACAAACATCAAGGGATGGGCTAAAATGTCCATCTCTCAAAAGATTTCCTCATTCTCCTACTCTCCGGCACACAAGGGAAACGTAATTAACAAAAAAGGTAACGCTGCAAGAGCATATCAATTAGGCTTTAATTAGTAAGAAAAAGAAAAAGAAAAAGAAAAATGTTGAGAAGGCTCACCACCTGAAACAGAACCTAAACCGAGATCCGTAGATTGAGCGGCCTCCCAAAGGAAACCCAGAAAGTGATCAGAGTGGACAGTGGAGTGAGGGGCGAGGGGCAGCTGCTGTGTGTGATTCCTTTTACAATGATGATTTAGAGCGGTGGGACAATGGGAAAACAAAAACGCCAAAGCTTTTGAAAAAGAAAAGCAGTCACTGTGGTGGGGCCAGTCCTTTGTTTTTCAGATTTGTAGGACCATTGTCATTGGTCAATGTCATTACTGTGTGTTGAATAATAAAAATTAATAATGTTGCGGAAGCCGACAAAAACCAATCACCACGGTAATATTCTTGCCAGCTTCTTGGTCTTCACATCAACTGACTCACTCTGATTAATTAATTAAAGGGATTTAAAAGGATTTAACCACTTACCTTCTTTGAATCTGAAATTTTAAAAAAATTATGATTTTGATAAAATTAAAGTAATTTCAAAATATAATCTTTAAAAATGCAGTTAAACTTTTGATAAAATTGCAATTTAACTTTTAAAGTTGTACATTTTCAAAAAGTGTCTTTTTAATTTTTTTAAAATATAATTTCAAACAATTTATTTTCTATAATTTTGTTTAAAATCACTTTTATTTAATTATTTATTTAAATCAAAATGTGATCCGGAACTTAATCCAACATTAACTGCATGCTTTGCATAGAACAATCTAACTGCGTTCACTTTTTCTTTTTCTTTTTCTCGGAAAAAAAAAAAAGTAGTAGCTTGTGAAGGAAATAATAGATAGGCCCATGTGCAAAGGAATTGGTACATCCATATATTAATTACGTCGGCCCATACCAAGACCATGACATCCAGACTAGATTAGTGCTATTATTGGATACCAATTATCAAATATTTTTAATTATGTAGATGGTTCCCAAGGATTATTCCTTGGGTGGTTAGCCACCTCATGGGCCAAAATGAGGTGGCCGAGCCATCTTTTGTTTCTGCTTTTGTTTTTATTTTTATTTTTGTAAAATTTTTTTGGAGTTTACTTTTTTAATTTTTTTAATATTTCTTTTTAACAAAAAATCAACATATTTGATAACTCAAACAAGTTAATGTAACGTTCTAAATAAATCAATTAAGCAGTAACTGATTTTCTAGTTCGCCTCTCAATCTTATTCCACGATAAACAAAACTTAGGGATCTTATTTTCTCCGAATATGAGTTTACAACGAAAGACTTTTCACTAAATGACTAAGGTAACTATAATTTAAATCTATAATCACAAATAACCAAAGTAAAATTTAAAGCACTATAATATAGATAGACTCATAAATGTTGCGGTCAAAGACCGGTCATCCAAATATATTATAGACCACATCTAATTGTTATGGAAGCAACATCAAAGCCCACACTTAACAAGATACAACATAAAGATAATATCAATCATATCCTAATTAATTATGAGTAACTCCATCAATGTCTCATATGGACTTGAGCCACATAGAATCTAAGTTTTCAAAATTGATTTGAATCAAGTCCTTGAACAACACTATTTTTCGGATGAATTCTAGAAATAGTGCTGCTCCTAGCTAGCAATGCTCATGAATGGAATAGGATCCTCCCAATTTCGGAGGGCTGCTAGGCATCCCAACACTTTTTTCCAAATTCTCTTTTTCAAATGATCTGGACCCTGTATTCATTTAAGAAAAAAAACACTATAAATCTATTTATTTATTAAATGGACCAGATCATTTGGGAAAAAGTGTTGGGATGTCTAGTATTATCCCCCAATTTCGAGTGGAACGAAGAGAAATGGAGATGAGCAATTTTATGATCTATATTTTATTTTGCTGCATCATTTAATTATGTGCGTACGTAGTGCCATGTTATTTAGAATTACTATATATATGTACCCGATTAGATCCGTGAATCTAATTATCTAAACTAAAAAATTAGTCATCTACATTTCACTTGAAATTGAGAGGATCCCAATCAATTATGCATCGGAGATTTTCTTGAGCCTCAAGCTATAAGAAGTAACCCTATTCTATCCACACATCAAATAGTTTTCACCACTACAAATACCGTCGGTAGACATAGTACTATTTGAAAGTCATTCAGATCAGATTACTCGCATATATAAGAAAACAAACAAGCTTAAGCAACATGATGTCATATTCCAGCAGAAATTTAACGTTGGGGATGATGTTGTTGATGTTGTGTGTGATCACTGGGTTTGACATTGTTGGAGCATCATTTCTCCAAAGAAATCGAGCAGTCATCACATTGTATAATAAAATTGGAGACGGAAAGGATCTTTTCCTTAGGTGTAGATCATCAGAGAACGATCTTGGTACACATATGATCAAACCAGATGAGACCTTCGTGTTCAGCTTTAGACCAAATCTTTCTGGGACGACAGCATTCAAGTGTGAATTTTTGTGGAGAGGAGTTGGTTGGAAAAAGTTTACCATCTACACCTACAAAAGGGATCATGGTCGGTGCAGCGAATGCCTTTGGTTTATTTATGCTTCTGGTCCGTGTGAGTATAACTATAAAACCGGCAATTATGATTTCTGCGATCCCTGGCAGTGATTACAAGAGCCTCCACAGTGACCGGCCGATCATTTTCGCTCTCTTAATCCGAAAAAAAAGAGTGGACGATTCTATAAATGAAAATGGGGTGGGCTCTCATATCTTATTCAATTAGAAAGAAAATAATAATAATAATAAAAAGTCTCCACCAATATATAATGCCTAGAGATTGTTCGGAAGTCATTTGTATGTATTTTTCTTAGAAATGATTTATTTATTTATTTTTTAATTGTTTCAAACTTTCAAAGGAACGCATCTACTAGACAAGTGATCATACTTCTTGTAGTTTTGATGTTTCCATGCACCCTTTATCCATGGATATCCTGTAATAATGATATTTTCCTCAAAATTTAAGTTAATAAGAATATGTAAATTTAATTAATTTTTGTGAATGACTTTTGTGTAACTAAATTATGTAAAAGTTTCCGTGTTTTTTTTGTTGTTATTTTGATGAGTTTTTATAACTAATGCCATTGACAAATTTGTAGTTTCTCTTTGAGTTTTTGTTATACCCATTGAATTTCAAGTTTGAAATTATAATGATTTGAGTAATTTTTTATTAGGTTCAAATTTGGGAGAATTTTAGTAAGAAGTAAATTCCTAAAATTAACTTGTGGTTTTTGTGTGTAGTGGATTTCTATGTATGATTTTAAGATCCAGGTTGGTTTGAAAGCTTCAATTTCACTATTGTTAATCGTATGAATATAAACTTTAATTTGTATAGTATGAATTAAATTAGAGTTTTTGGTATTTTAACATTAGGATGGCTAATTGGATGTGTTAATTACATTTAAAATGTTAATTAACCCTAGACTTTCATGAGTTCAATGAAAATTGACGCCCATAGGGTTTTGGTTCTAATATGTCATATTAAAATCATATTGATTATTGAATGTGAATATGACTATTATAAATTTGGGGTAAGTTGCTAGATTAATGGAATAGGAAGAGAATAATAATTATAGGATTAAAGTGTAATGTTTAACTTAGAGTCTCTATGTGATGATTATGTTATTCATGTGAGTTTGTTCATCATTAACCTACGCATATTTTTTCCTTATTTTCTAAATATGCAAAATGATCACGTAAATTTATTTGTAGATGATGAGAAAATCAAATACAATACTTGACTATTTTAAAAGAAAAAATGTACAAATTTTATTGGAGTTTGATCCTCGATTGCGTCTCACATATGGGAATATGATGTTAATCAATGAAGTACAAAATAACTCAACCTGTGTACTTTTTTGAGGTTTGTACTCTAAGCTCAATTCATAATCTAAGTGGTCTTATAATTTGGATATTATGATTATTCAATATTGAGAATATTGTTTGTTAGAATTTAAACATTTAATTAGAGAATATGACATAATTTTAAGCTCAATTCCTCATTGTAAAAAGAAGAAAAAAAATAGAAAAAAAGTACTAGTTCATTACACATTGCCAAAAAAAAAAAAAATCCTAATAACCAAACAAAAAAGTAATAATTTTTGCTTTTGTCCCCTTCTATAAAACTTCCTGGCTCCGTCCCAGTGTATATATATATATATATATAGATGGACTGTGTAATTGTGTTAATATATAGCACATAAGATACAAAATCATGTAATGCATGCATGGGTACGGTACATCCATCAAGACACAAACACTTATTGATACCCATTGATCAATAGATTTATTTATTTATTATTTTTTTTTACATGTCCACACAAGAGGGGGATAGGGATTCAAACTAGTGACTTTCGCTTCATTAGACGTAATCCTAACCGATTGAATTACCTATGAGGATTGATCAATAGATTAATCAAGACCATTATCAAACAACCAGTACGCCTCCCATGCATGAGCCGCAACACTTCTCGATGCTTCTTTCCTACCTGCATGCTAGTTTCCTTATTTTCTCTTTATTTTTTTATTTTATTTATTTACGGATCAGACATGGAACAATTTTATGGAGTTCAACAATTAGTTGTTGAAAAATAATGAAATTGGAAAAGAATTTAAATTTGAATAAGACTTGAATAAATAAATAGAGATAAAACATAGAAATTTATAAATAGGAGCTTGTAATTGAATAAAATATTTAAAAAACTTTCCATATTTTTAATATTTAATTTCTTTAACGTTAGAATCAAATGGATATATATATTTTAAGAGCAACTCTCACGTTATAAGAGAAGAAGAAAGAAAGAAAGAAAAAAAAAAACCCATATCTCATGCAATGACGTTCCAATTGCCGGTTGGGAATTGGGATTATAATTTATTCCTAATTAGTTGTCATTGTAAATTATGATGAGAATCTTTGACTGCTCATCATCAAAATCTCTCTACGTTCAACATGAAAATTTTATTTAAAAATTACTTTCATACTAATATACTATTTAATTTTCTTATTTAAAGCTATCAATTATTTTAATACTTATTGATTTGTAAAATTTATCTCATTCTCAAATTAAAGCTATCAAAATTTAGATTTAAAAGGCACGTGCTTGATTCCATATGTTTGATAATATAAACTATATATATCTGATTAATTCGTTTTTTTTGGAAGAAAAATCGATAATATTATTGATAATCAATCAAACTACAAGACCAGAATGCTCCTGTAGGGTAAGATCCCGAATACAATTAGGTATAGCACCTAACCACGTTCTAGTAAGAACCTCTCTAACAGTTTTGCGAGCAAGGATATGAGCCACTACATTAGTAGCGCGACCCACACCCTGTACCTGCCACTGAGTAAACATATTCAACAAGGTTTTCATATCATCCACTAGATGTCCAATTCTGCTCTAGTTCATGGCTTCAGCATTGATCGCTTCTACCACCCCCTGTGCGTCACCTTCCAGGTAGAGCTTGGGAATCCTCAATTCTTCTCCAAACTTAGCTGCTTGGACTCCCGCCCATGCCTTAGCCGATAGAGGATCCATACACCCCTGTATAGTTTGACATTTTGCAGCCAAGACCCGCCCTTCACAATCACGTGCCACTACTCCCATTCCCGTTATTCCTAGATTTTTGCCAATTGCCACATCCCAATTTAGTTTAACCCACCTAGTCTGCAGTGCTTTTGATCAGTATCAAATATTGTATATTTGCTCCCCCTTAACTTATGTTTGTTAACTCTTAGCTTTGTTAATTTCTAAAGTTTTGGTTAGTTTTGGTGTTTTAGTATTTTGTAAGTTGCTAAGTTGCATTTGGGGCTAATGCCATTAAATTTGGGGCTTAAAACAGTTCAGGGAGCTTTGGCGGCAAAATTGAGTCGAGCGATGATTCGCACCCGACGACTCCCACCAAAATGGCCATATATAGATTTGTAAAACTCCGATTGGGGTGATCTTGGTATCTTTGAAAAGCTAACTTGAAGATCTACAAAATCATATTTCACAAAATTTGGAAAATTCTGAAGTATGCGCGCTCGAGCACACGTTTTGAGATCGAGCGCAATTGTGCCCATCTGATGCAGAAATTCATGTATGAGTGCGATCGATCGCACCTCTATGCGATCGAGCGCACTTAGCTGACCTGGTAGCGCTGAAACCCTAAAATTAGCCTATAAATACCCCCTTTCTTTTGTAAATGAACCCAGACACGGGGAGGACGCTTGGAGGCACCTTTGGAAGCTAGGACTCTCCTGCTTGGCAATCTTGAGCTCCTCTAAACGTCAAATCTTTTTATAGTTTAATTTTATTAATGCTTTCTTTTCATTTTCTCTTGTTTCTTGTTATGATTTTAAGCTAATCTTTAACTAAGATTGAAGATGAAGCCTCACCATTTATTTATGTTCATGTTTTTATGCTTAGTTTAATGCTTATTATGTCGTTTAATTTTATGTTTATTCGTTCAACTCATTTTAGTAACAAAAATTGTGTTGATTGTTGTTTATAAATCGTTAAATGTTAATACTTGTTGCAACTGAGGTACATCGGATGATTCGCTTTTTGGACTAATATCCAGACTCTTAAAATAGTGTTTGCATCGATTAGTTCGACAAGATTTTAAAGCAACAATATGATATGCATATGTGCTTTATCGATAGACGGAAGTATGACCAAAGTGTTAGCGCCAGTATGCCTTGTAGATTAGTCGCTTTGGAAGCATGAACTAGCATGATTATATGTTAATTAATTGTGAGGTGGATTCTAGGCCTTAGTATTTTTATTTCTTTATTTTTAAGCATTTAATTTAGTTTATATTTACTGCATGCCACATGTTTGATTTTGGGACTAGGTTAAGGTAATATTAGTTTAGACATAGAATTAATTCACACAAACGCGATTCTTTGTGGGTTCGACACTGCTGCACAACCACTTTATTACAAACGACTCGTGCAATTGGCGAGTACTATTTTTGGTATGACCAAATTTTGGAGCCGTTGCCTGGGAATCGGTGTTTTGTTGGAATTGATTTTATACTTAGATTAATTTTATCTTTCTACTAGTTATTTTAATTTCAGTAATTATTTTATTTATTTCATGCTTTTGTATAGAAAAAAATCCAAAAAAAAAAAAAAATTAATGTTTGTTTTTGCAATTTTTAGTTTTGTTTCGAGTTTCTGGAAGTTCAGTCTATGATAGTGCGATGGATCGCACCCTAGTTGCGAGCGAACACATTTGAGCCTATTCCAGCCTGTTCACGTGCTTGCACTTGCCTAGTTGCGTGCGAGCACGCCTTTCTAATAGACCGCAGTGCGCCTGTGCAATCGATCGTACCTCTGTTGTGATCGAACGCACGTGCACAAACTGCTACATTTTTGCATGTCTACATGTTTGCAATCGATCTTAGTGTCCTGCGCTCGAGCGCATCTCTGCTGACTGCACCAACAGACCCGAGGCAGTGTATGTGTTTTAATTTTCATTTTTTTATTGTTTTATTTAATTATTAGTTTTTCTTTAATTGTTTATTTATTTTGCCTGTTTTTATTTATTTATTTGCTGTTTTTAGTTTTAGTTAGTTTATTATTATTATTTTTGTTTAATTAGTTTGTTGTTTTGTTAGTTTATTTATTAGTTATTTGTTTAGTTTATTTTTGTTAGTTTTTGTTTATTTTATTTTTGTTATTGTTTCATGTGAGATATTTTGAACTGTTTGGGTGAAGCATGTTTCTTCCGTTCAATAATTTTGATGTTTTTCCTAGTTGTAGGATGCCAAATTCTACCAATTTTTACCCACATAAACCATGTTCACACTACTCTAGCCCTTACC
Organism: Carpinus viminea; assembly: GCA_013348765.1. Taxonomy (NCBI): domain Eukaryota; kingdom Viridiplantae; phylum Streptophyta; class Magnoliopsida; order Fagales; family Betulaceae; genus Carpinus; species Carpinus viminea. Next base: position 47,586,418 of record CP054668.1, on the reverse strand, counting down.
ATAGTTTAGGTGATTGTCTACATTGGGGACAATTTTCTAATTTTTCACATGAGCAGATGAACACCAATTTTTTCAGTCTTGGGTTTGAATCAAATTCAAATTTTTATAACCGAGACTGGAGTAACCATTCTGATTTTTCGTGACATACTCATGCTATGAAAAATTATGCTCCCCAAGTTGACAAACTGCACCATCCTGATTATCTGCAGTCTGATAATCCATTTTTCGATCCTTCATTATATGACTATCCTCCTAAGAAATCTTCTTTGGAAGAAACTCTTAAGGAATTCATGGAATTAGTCGGCCAACCTACCATTCCTACGTCACAAGAACAATCATTAGAAGACTCACTCGAGGTGTTTAGGAAAACAATCAACCAACCTTGTCAAGAAATCATAGATGCCACTGTGGCAAACACTGAAGCAGTTGCAAGGTTGGAAGGACAGTTTGGTCATCTAGTTGTTGAATTCAATAGAATTGAGGAAGAAGAATTTCAAAGTCAGGAGATGGCGAGAGGGTAGTACATGATTGATGAGGATTGCCCTAGCGATCCTCATCATGAGCATGTCCAAGCCACCACCACATTTGAGAGTGAGGAAGTTGTAGAGGAGATTTTTTGTGAGCCAAGCCTTGAGGATCCTTTGGAAAAGAGCTTTGCTCAATTTGAGTTTGATTTGGATATTGTCATGATACATGAGCAAGCTAAGGCCTTATTAGATCCCATTGCTAAGATGTAGACTGAGAATGGGGAAGAAGAAATGGAGGAGCAGATTGAGCCCCCGCCAATTTTAAATTGGTCCAATGATAAGGAAGTGAGAAAGTGAGTACTGAAGTTCACTTTTTAATCACAATCCCTTTCGAGACACTACATGTACCACAAGCATCATTTTTTCAGTGTCTCGAAGAGTCATCTTATGTGGAGATTTTCAAGGTATCATGCATAGAAAGGTGCAAATATAGGAATAGGCATACCAAGAAAATCTTTCGAAGCAAGCAAATTTGCTACATAAGATGGCGGAACATCCTTCCAAAGGAGTATCAAATTCGTAAGAAGAAAGGATGGAAGAGATTGGTTGGACACCCATATGAACGGGGAAGGTGTAGTAATTTTTTTTCCTGTATTTTATATGCATTTTTATTTATTTTCTTTTTTGTTATTTTATTTTCTGTCATTTTATTTTATTTTATTGTTTCTAACAACAATTAACCATTTGATATTTGATCCTTGAGAAAAAGATTCGTTAGTTTTTGTGGTGTTTTGATGTTCAAGTTCGGGGACGCTTGGACTTTGCATTCTTCGATTTCTCATCCCATGTAATGTATTTCTTGCCACATTGGGGGTAATGTGTCATTTAAGTTTAGGGTGCGGACAAACATTCTGTCTGCTGCTTTGTTTGTTTTATTTGTTGTTTTGCTTGTTTTTATGCAGATATAAAATTTTTTCTTTTTGTTATTATGTTGTTATTTGGGCAACTTACATCAGAATCGTGGATTGTATGTCATTGGTGTGTTTAACTTGTTTGAATGCATATCATTAGAAATCCGATTTTTATTCATGTGTTGGATTAGAAAACTTCACTTGTTTGACTATTATTTCACATGCACACTAGCATATGTCTGGGTAAGGAAATTAGACTTGAGGAGTATTTTTCTTGAGATTCAGTAGATTGATGCGATGTGTGATGATAAACCTTGGTTGTAAAAAAAAAAAAAAAATTTGAAAATCATAAGTTGAACTTTTCTTTAAGTAACTGGACTTCTTGCCTAGCCAAGCAATGAGTGTTTGCATCAAAAGATGAGAAATTCTAACTAAAATATTGTATGGCTAGTTAGGCTTCGTAACTCTTTTTGACTTGAGTAATTAAGCCCTTAAGGATGTCTCTACATCTAGTACCCTAAAACCACCTGGTTTGGGAGTCACTGGCCTAACACTCGTTACATAAGTCATTTAGAAGTTTGAGGAAGTCAGCATTGCATAGCCTACACAAAAAAATTGCATTTTTCAATTCAAGCCTCGGTTATTTTAATCACATTGCATTTCCTATGATTTTTGGGGATACACGTCTTGAGAATAATTGAAGCCCCATGATCTTGTGTTAGCACACTTTGCACTTTATAGAGCATGTGTTGTCTCAATTTTTCAACCTTAAGTGAAATGATGTTTGGATGTTTGGATGATGTGGTTTGTATGTTTAACATGTTAAATTTGCTAATAATGTATGAACCATGTGTTTGTGTGAAGGGCTTTGTCCATTAATAACATAATGCCAATAATTGTTTGTGGGTGTCATTCTTGGAAAACCCTCACAAGATTTCACTCATTCACTAGGGATGCCTAGGGGTTTAAAAGGCTTGTCGCATATGCTAAATGCAATCGTTTCTCTCACAAAGCGGATTTATGTTTATTGTTTTCATTGTGTTTTCATTTTTGTTTTGCTAAGGGACTAGCAAAATATAAGTTTGGGGGTATTTGATTGGTGCCAAATATTGTATATTTACATCCCCTTAACTTATGTTTGTTAACTCTTAGTATTGTTAATTTCTAATGTTTTGGTTAGTTTTAGTGTTTTAGTGTTTTGTAGGTTGCTAAGTTGCATTTGGGGCTAATGCCATTAAATTTGGGGCTTAAAACAGTTCGGGGAGCTTTGGCGGCAAAATTGAGTCGAGCGATGATTTGCATCCGATGACTCCACTAAAATGGTCATATCTAGAGTTTTAGAACTCCGATTGGGGTGATCTTGGTGTCTTTGGAAAGATAACTTGAAGATCTACAAAATCATATTTCACAAGATTTGGCCAATTCTGAAGTATGTGCGCTCGAGCACATGTTTTACGATCGAGCGCAATTGTGCCCATCCGATGCAGAAATTCATGCACGAGTGCGATCGAGCGCACTTAGCTGACTTGGCAGCGCTGAAACCCTAAAACTAGCCTATAAATACCCCTTTCTTTTGTAAATGAACCCAGATGCGGGAGGATGCTTGAGGCGCCTTTGGGAGCTAGGACTCTGTTTGGCAATCTTGAGCTCCTCTAAACGCGTCAAATCTTTGTATAGTTTAATTTTATTAATGCTTTCTTTTATTTTTCTTGTTTCTTGTTATGATTAGGCTAATCTTCACTAAGGTTGAAGATGAAGCCTCACCATTTATTTATGTTCATGTTTTTATGCTTAGTTTAATGCTTATTCGTTGTTTAATTTTATGTTTAATTGTTTCAACTTAGTTTTAGTGACAAAATTGTGTTGATTGTTGTTTACAAATCGTTAAATTTCAATACTCATTGCAATCGGAGGTACATCGATGATTTGTCTTTGGACCAATATCTGTTGTGACTCTTAAAATAGTGTTTGCATCGATTAGTTCGACAAGATTTTGTAGCAACAATAGGATATGCATATGTGCTTTATCGATAGATGGAAGTATGAACAAAATGTTAGCGCTTAGAGTATGCCTTGTAGCATAGTCGCTTGGAAGCATGAACTAGCATGATTATATGTTAATTAATTGTGGTGAGGTGGATTCTAGGCTTTAGTATTTTATTTCTTTATTTTAGGAAACTATCTCTAGGCCATAAACTAGGGTGTGCTATTTGCCCCTATGAACTACCAAGTGCAATACCCCTCAAACTATCTAACCTAGCCAATAGCCCATTCCATCAGTCAACTCTGAAACTCACGGTCAACTACCTAATTGGTGAATAGTAACGTAAACAGTAACATGTATAGAATACCTAACATGAACGACGATGAATGTTGACCGTAAGTTTTAACAGAGCTGACTGACGGAAAGGGGCTATTGGCTAATGTTAGGTAGTTTGAGGGGTCAAGTATTACACTTGAAAGTTCATAGGGGCAAATGACCGACAGTAGTTCATGGGGGCTAGAGGTAGTTTCCTTCATTTTTAACCATTTAATTTAGTTTATATTTACTAACATGTTTGATTTTGGGACTAGGTTAAGGTAATATTAGTTTAGATATAGAATTAATTTACACAAACGCGATTCTCTGTGGATTCGCCACTCGCACTTGCACAACCACTTTATTACAAACGACTTGTGCAATTGGTGAGTACTATTTTTGGTATGACCAGCTTTCCACCAAGATTCTCGCCATTGTAGCTCTCGCAATAGACATACTTAGGCTGCCGCATAGCAGCCACCGACTTTGTAGCTTGGTGTATCAATGTGCCTGGATGTGCAAAATGGCCTTCATAAATCTCAGAATTTCTTCTAAACCAAATCTTCCTAACCAAGGCAACGAACATGAGGGTCACATTGTCATCTCCCCAATCAAAGATCTCCTTGACCACATGACCAAAGGTTGGGCCAGTCCAATACACTTTTTCAGTTTTTTCCCACAACCACTCCACATTTCTAGCTGAGGGGCATTCCCACGGTATATGGAGGCTAGTTTCATCTACTCGGCCACAAATTGGGCAAAGAGGGTCCGAGGTTATCTTGCGCTTGAAAAGATTGTGCTTTATGGGCAGAATCTCTTGACATGCCCTCCATAAAAGTTTTTTTTTTTTTCCTTGCATTTGGCACCAAGCCTCCATAGAATCTGCCATATCTCCCCAGCCCTCCGAGCTCTCTGGCTGCAGTTGCATCATCCTCTCCTTAGAGAAATGGTATGCGTTCTTAACGGAAAGCTTACTATTTGTAGTACCCCTCCACGTCAATCGGTCCCCTTGATTTGTGCAGCTAAGGGGAATGGATAAATGGCCAACACCTCCGTGGGTTGAAAAAGTTCTTAGAGAAGTGGCTTATTCCAGCTTTTTAAATCACCATTAGAATTTTCAAAAAAAAAAAATCACCATTAGATAATTCAACCTTTGCATCCGGTCAAGTAACCTTGGATAGGATTGAATTGAATAGGAGCTGAATATCCACCCATTTGTCACCCCAAATTTTCGTGCTATCCTCGTTCCTAATCCTCCAAAACAATCCATCTTCAAGTAAATTTCGCCCCCCAAATACTTTGCCAAGCAAAAGACGGTTTATTATCCAAATGAGCCTCCAAAAAAGAGCTATTCGGATAATACTTCACCTTCATTATTTTTGAGACAAGGCTATTCGGATCCTTCCAAAGTCCCCATCCTTGTTTTGCTAGAAGAGCTTTATTGAAACACCCAAGTTCACGAAAACCCATTCCGCCCTTGTCCTTCGACTCTCCTAGCTTGCTCTAACTCATCCATGGGATTTGGGAAGTCCCCCACCAAAATTTTCTCAAAAGGGAATTTATGTTTGAACACAGCATTTTTGGAAGCCTAAAACACTCATACAATATAGGGATGGCTTGTATGATTTTTTTAGTAAAATTTCCTTCCCTACTTGGGAAAGAAATTTTAACGTCCAATCTTGTAAACGCTTCCACACCCTATCTCGAATTCCCTTAAATTCTTTCATACGTGACTTACCCACCAGAGTTGGGAGGCCTAAGTAGGTGTCATACCGTTGCGAACTTAGGATCCCTACCACCTCCAAAATTTGTTCCTTGATACTTTCCTAAGTATTACGGTTGAAAAAGATAGTGGTTTTGGAAGCATTCAGCCATTGGCCGGAAGCGAGTTCATAGGATCTAAGAAGGCTACCCAATCTATTCCAATGACATATATCGGCTCTACAAAAAAGCAAGCTACCGTTAGAAAAAAAAGATGGTTAAGGTGAGGTCCCTTTTAAGGATGGGACCCTCTCAACACCCTTCATTGTCCTTTGTTAACAATGCGCTCAATGCCTCGCACATATAAGGAAAAGATAGGCGAAATTGGGTCACCTTGTCGAGATACCTCGTGTGGGAATGATCCTACTCATTGGGACACCATCCACCAAAATTGCATAATGAGTTGTGGTAACACACATCATGATAAGTCTTATCCACTTTGAATCGAAGCCCATCTTTTGCATAACCGATTGCAAAAACTCCCATTCAAACCGGTCATACGCTTTGCTCATATCAATTTTTACTACCATATAACCTTGTTTCCCCCACATATTAGCATGCATCGATGTAGGGTCTCATAAGTACCAGCATTATCCGTTATCAACCGTCCCGGTATAAATGCACTTTAGGTAGAGGATATTATGTGTGGTAAAACCAACTTAAGCCTATTGGCAAGAACTTTTGACACAATTTTGTAAAGCACGTTGCATAAACTAATTGGAATTCAGTCACATTTAACGGTTTTTCATCTTAGGAATAAGAGCTATATAGGTGAATTCAACTCCCCACTAATCTCTCCACTATTTAAAATAGAAAGAATAGTTTGGCATACATTCGGACCCACAATCTCCCAATTTTTTTGGAAAAAAAACCCACATTAAATCCATCTAGCCCAGAGCCTTAACCGGGCCCATTTGAAACAGTGCTGTCCGGACTTCTAGCTCATTGAAAGGCTGCAATAAGGCTTCATTCATAGCTCTCGACATCTTCACATCTACTGTTGTTAGAATTTCTTCAATATGCTCCACACCCTCCGTATCAAAAAGGTTGCTAAAATAGTTGGTGAAAGCTATCCCAATCTCCTCTTGTGTCTCCCGAAGTAGTCCCTGCTCATCACGAATGCTTCTTATTTGGTTGCTTTTTCTCCTTTGGTTAGCACATGCATGACAAAATTTGCTGTTCTTATCTCTGAATTGCAACCAGTTGGCCTTGGCCCTTTGGCGTCATTTAATATCCTCTTGCTCCATTTGTAGATGCAAGTCATCTTGGAGCTTTTGAATGTTTCCTTTATTTTCTGCCCACTGCATGACAACCAATTTGTCACACTGTCTTTGAAATAGAAGCTTGGACTGCCCAAAGGATTGGTACTGCCACTGTCGGAGAACTTCTTGACAGGAAGCAATTTTCCTTGACAGCTTTTGCCATGGCTCCATAATAGCCGAGTGCCCACTCCACGCCTCTTGTACAATTTTTTTATAGTTTGGGTCCAACTCTCAGCCGGCTTCATATCTGAATATTCACCCTAATTTTCATCTGTGAATATTCCCTATAGATTGCAATATAACCGGGAGTGGTCCGACCAATAGCCACTCCAACCCATACTTCCGCCTCAAACACACCAACTCGATTCGCCACCACCCTATCTAACGTTCCTTGATGAGGTACGGCCCTTCTTGGCAGTTACTCCAAGTATACTTAGGTCCTTTGAAACCCAAGTCAAATAAACCACATACCTCTAAGGTGTTTTGAAAGGCTTCCATCAAGGCTCTTGGCCGGCTTCTTCCACCAAATTTTTTAGTCTCGTTTAGGATTTCATTGAAGTCACCCAAACATATCCATGGGTCCGGTTCTAAAGTCGCAATATGCCAGAGTAAACTCCATCCCTCTTCTCTTATTGGCAACCAGATGACCATAAAAACCGGTAATCTTCCATGGTGAAAAACCAGACAAGTTAGGCCGAACTATAGTGTTAATATGCCAATGACTAAAGTTCTGAATTTCAACTTCAGCTTCAGCCCTCCATAACATAGCTAGGCCCCCACTATGTCCCACACACTCCACCACGAACATATTATCAAAACCCAATTGGGTCCTTACCTTCTCCATTTTATTATTTCTCAGCTTGTTCTCCATGAGGAAGACCAAGTAGGGCCTCTTCTCGAACTGTTCGAGGGTGCTCGAGCCCTCAACAGTAGGGATGTTCAAGCGGTTATAACCGACGGTTATTTGCAAAACCGCAACCACCTCCTCTTTAGGTGGTTATCAAATTTTTAATAACTGCAACTGCCTCCGTCTAGGTGGTTAAGCGGTTATTTTATAACCGGCGGTTAGCAATTATTCAAACCACCAACAAGCGGTTATAACCACTTTTTTAAAAATGGCTTTTGGGCTTTTTTTATATTTTGGGCCTTCATCTTCTATATATTTTGGGCTTATTTAGCCATATTTTTTGGGCTTATTTCACACTACAAACCATTCACCAAAAGTTTGAAAACAAAATCAAAACATACTATACTAAAAGTTTGAAAGCCAAAACCAAAAACCAAAACCCAAAAGGTCCAAAACATACTATAAAGTTACAAACCATTAAAAGTCTGAAACTAGCAAATGCAAACAAAACAGATATTATAAGCCTTCAACACATGACACAAAATCCTTGAGCCAAAGCAAATGGAAGCAAATATTACAAGTAAAACAAATGTTACAAGCCTTTAACTGATTATAGATGGCACCCAAAATCTCCCAAGCACAGTTTGTGCACAAAATCCTCCAGCATTGTCGTTTTGTATTTTTTTTTTATATTTAAGTTATTTAACTAATATAAATAATTAATATATATATTTTTATATAATTATATATAAATAAAAGCGGTTAGTGGTTATAATTGCTTTTTTATACCCCTAAAATCGATAACCGCAACCATCTTAGGCGGTTAGCGGTTTTTAATAACCACTTTACAAAATGGTTAGCGGTTATTAAAAAGCGGTTATAAACGATTAGCAGTTTGCAGAGCAGTTATAACCACTCCGCCTGAACACCCTTACTCAACAGTTCTAGCTTAGGGCTATCATTGCAGTCGGCGTGGCTGAGAGCCAGTCACCGCCATTCCCATATGACCTCCATTTGTTTTACCCCTTTTGCGAGCTTCATCTTCATCTTCCTCAATTTCAATTTTTTTCCTCTTGCCTTTTAATTCAGCTAGACTTTTAACCTAAGACACCACATCTTCTTTGCTTTCTTTACGTTTCCACGTTGTGGACTCACTAGCTCGATGTCATACTACCCTTTCCCCACCTTTGTCATCCTTGGACAAGAGTACCCCTGCCTCAATTTTTCCTGAAGAGATCCAGTCAACTTGGTTAATAATTGCAATATTATTTTCCCGGGAAATGCTAGAATACAATAAACTACCCATATTTGACCCATAAAGTCTATGTGATCCTTAAAAACATTTTAGAATATCTTTGCGGTGAAAAATAACCCACAATGCAATAAATAAAGGATGCCACATAAACTTTTATGGGTCAAATATGGGTAAATTTATTGCATTCTAGCATTCTCTATTTTCCCCTCATGATCCTTTCCTCCTTGTTTGCATGCATTAGGGGCCTTGCAAGATTTTATGCTCCAGCTCACCAAATCGTGCTGTTTCCATTATAAATATTTAATTTCTCCATATTTTCCTCCACCTTTTCCTCCAAATGATTTTTTGTAATGGTTCCTTTCATATCATATTTGTTCTCCACTTTTCTTAAAATCCCCATTAATATGGCCATAACTTCCCTTGTTTTCATTAATTCCAGAATTTTCCTTCCATGCTAGGAGCGGTCACCTTGTTTTAGGAAAGTTTTATGACACAAGAAACTTTCCTTATCAAATCACCACCATTAGACAACCCACTTTCTTTTGAGGAATCACTTCCTTTAGTTGATTCCATCATTTATTTCTTTCCTTCCATACGTGGTCTTGTCTCCTCTTTATTGTGATGCTCTCATCTACAATCCATATTGTTGACTCGATTCTTGATGAACATACTTTGGCTCACCACTCCACATTGAAAACAAAATTTAGGAAGTTTTCATACTGGAACCTAATCCACACTTGTTTCCCTTCAACGTTGATCTTGCGCCCACGAGGGAGGGGCTTTGATAAGTCTATACGAATTTTCACTCGTAAAAACTCATCCTACCCCATTTTGTTTGCACCCACATCAACCGCTTCCACTAATCCAACAGACTCCCCAATCTTCCGTCCAATCTCTTTTTCCATGCAAGCTAATGGCAAATCAAACATTCTTACCCAAAAAGCAGTGTGGGTGAAGGACAAGTTGGATGGTTTGGCAAGGCCATCAAAATCTTCGATTAGGAAAAGGCTTCCTTCAAACATCCAGGGCCTCCTTTCCAAGACTCACTCCTTATCTTCCAAGAGTGTAAAGTCAATCAAGAATATGTTCTCCACCCACGCTTCAAGGATTTCTTGATTGTCTCTTTACTCACCATGTGATCCGCCACAAGTTTCCTTATCACATAGGTTTTACCCTGATTTTTTCCTTTGTCCAATTGCACCTTAAGGATCACCACTTTCACCCTGTCTTCGTCTTCAGTCAACGAGAGGTTTGCCCATTGTCTTGCTAAATCTTCTTCCATTGAAAAAATGCACCGATTACTTTCACAGGCTTCAAAATACCTAGAAAAACTGCTCCTTCTCCACTAGTAACGCACTAGAGAGAAAATAGGAAAAAATGATAAAAAAACGAGTACACCTCTTCTAGTATTTCTAGAAGGGAAAAGAAAGATTCAAGAAATCCTGTCACAGCAAATCGCAAGGGAAAAAACTCTCTATTCCAAACTTCTCTCTAACAAATAACAGACAAAACGGGAAGCACCACCACAAAGGTTTTACCAACTGTTGCCCCCATTAGGTTCTTCGAAGCTTAGTATATCTGAGTAATTCTAGAAGGCCTACTTGTGTTTTACTAAAATGATATGGCTATTAAAATTACCATTTGATCAAAATCCAATAATGATCAATTATAAGTCCAATAGTGATTTTAATAGACACATTATTCTTAGTAGGATACAAGTAGGACACAAGTAGGCCATTTAGAATTACTCAATATATCTATGTAATATTTAACATTAAGAATTCAATGTCACATATAAAAATCATTTCTAGCAAAATTTAATATCTAAATCCTTACATGAGCACATTTAAATTCTTATATAAGTGGTCTTACAAAAGTGATTAGATATAATGTACAATAAAATGAATTCTATGTAAGAGTTAATCTGAATGGTGCACACATTTGAACTACAAAAGCAAGTATATGATTTTGTGCTTAATCTACTAATATAGGAAGACAAATTAATACACTATATAGTAAAAATTTATGCTTCTTTAGGTGACATTTGTTCATATCAAGTGCAGCTCCAAAAAATACCAATTTCCAACCTAATTGTGAAAACATAAATTTATTTGTTACCATTTGGTGCGTCATGAACAAGTAAGATTACATCTATGCCCTAGTCCTTTGTGAACTTCAAGCAGCATAACTCTTAGCTGGATAATGAACTCATGTTTAGAAGAAAGCTTTGTAGTGCTATCCATATATGCGATGTCATCCTAGTGCTTTCCATATTTGTGATATCATCCTATTACCAGTAAAGTAAAATTATGACAACCTCATATTTTGGATAAAAATTGATAATATATATATATGCCATCAGTTAGAAGTAAAAGGAATCACACATTAACTTATGCAATTAATTGAACAACCTTGTTGTCATGCAATTGAGCAAGCAATAATTCACCGACTAAACAACAAATTTTTTTTTTTGACAAGTATTGCCTAAACAGTAATTGAGCAACCTTGTATTAAGATGCTTACAAAACTGGAAATTTGCAGTTCAACCTAGAGTTTATGTTAACCAAAATATGAAAACAATTGTTGTGTTGGAAGAAATTTGTAGCTTAGAAGGTAATAATAAAATTCTTAGAAAACAAAGATAAATTTCTACTTTAAAAGCAAAAAAGATTTAGACATTAAAAAGCTTAAACCAGGAAACGAAAGATAATCAACAATTTAGCACCAAAATGTTTGTCAAGAGCCTTTGCTAGTATCCTGATATGTCTTTGAACCTACATAAATTATATTTGGCATATAATGAATGCCTCACTAAGCATTAGTAAGGGGAAAACTGCACACAACAATATATATATTGTCCGTTGCCAAATCTAGTGCACTCTGCTCAAGTAAGTATTACAACTTATTGGGCTCTTAATTTGATCTTTTCTATTTTCTTTATAGCTATGTATTTGTTTATGTAGATGAATTTCTTGGACTGCAATAATATTAGTTTGACTAGGTATTTTGTCCAAAAGTTGGGTTCTTTTACTTAAGAATAATGGTTATGGATTGGATATTGATTAGTAAATTGATGGTAATGAATTTAGTTGTGAATATGTGTAATTGATATAATAAATTACGGACAAAGTTTTCCTCCCAAACTAGGTTGAAGGAATTTCCTTCAACTTAGTATATAAAAATGACATGTGTCCCTTAACTTGTGAGATGCACATTTTTTTTTAATGGGGTTTGCTAGGGGTTCTCCATGTCGTGTTCTCATGGTGTTCTCACAGTCTTACGTATAACATGATTTAAGAAAAAATAAAATTGTAATACATTTTTTTGCTAATAGATTAATTTTTATGAGTTAATAGTTATGTTTTAATGCTTTAAAACTTGTTTTTGGATTTAAAACTAAAACCTAAGGGTGGAAGTTTAACCCTTTAGGGATGGTATCACCCAAAACGGATTTGATCATTCTAAATTTGATGCTAATGCTTCAAATTTGGTGTTAATGCCTAAAAAAACTTGTGGTGGAGGCCATTACAATTTTTTTTTTTTTTTTAAAATCATGTTTTACGTAAGACTGGGAGAATGCCAAGAGCACTTACGAGAACCCCTAGCATTTTCCTTTTTTAATAGCCGGGAGAAAGCTATAATAAATTTTATTAAAAACTCATTTTTAATTCATTTCACCTTACATTTTCTTTTTTGAAACAAAGATATTTTTATTACTTCATTACAAATGAAAAAAAAACTCCTTCAGTACATTCCATAGAAATCACTATCCCCAATATCCAACTTCTTCCTAATAGATAACCTAATAAATAAAAAACAAACGGTAAGTGCCACCACAAAGGTTGTATCAACCGCTGCCCCCATTAAATTTTTTGAAGCTAGACTTGGGAACTCACTCCCTCAAAGATAAAACAGTACACTCCATCCTAACAATCTCGCTAGTTAACAAATTCTTTTGTGGTTGCTTTTGACAAAGCATGAGCAGCTTTATTTTCCTTCCCACGTACAAATTATTATGCCACGTTTTGATAGTTTGAAGCTCTATTCTTATATCCTCCAACAACATCCCCGTGTTGCTCCGGTCGTCTAACTTCAAATTGACCCCATCGAACACATTCTTTCAGATCTCCTTCAAGATCACTTGTCAAGACCCAGAATTCATCAATTGGATTGCCTTCGCCACACCGCTTCTAAGGTCGGATCAAGACTACCCCAAACCGTCGGCTGCAACCACCAAGCCGTGTTCATCCTCACCACTCCATACCCCATCCACCGCTTGTCATGGTCTATAGAGGCATCCCAATTCACCTTTACCCATCCAGATTCTAGAGCACACCATCGTTTAACTCCAGGGTTGCTAACGTGCTCTGTTTCATGTTTTGGTCAGAGGACACCATGTTGAAATCAGTACATTTCATCTGTGCACCCGGTATTTAGTGTAGAAATGCCCCTCTTGGCAATAAATACAAAGAGACATAACTCCTTTGCACTGCACCTTTGCAAAACATCCTCTACAGTCTATAAAAAATTATTTCCAGTGATTGCCCACTTCTGCAATTTCATACTGCCAACACTCCACAAATCCTCATCAAGGGCATTCCACAGACGTGCAAGGTTGTTTCCTCCTCCAAATCGCAGATGGGGCACCTTGGATTATCACCTTACAAATTTTTTATATTGCGAAAATCAACTCTTTATTAAATTGGAATGCAAAAAAGAAAAAAGAAAATATTTAGGCCTTTCTATGCAATTGTTAATTAGAAAATGAAGCCTCAAACTCAAGATTTTCTTTAATTTTAGTATATATTCATGAGAGTAGACATCTTGAGAGCATACAACCTGATGAAATAAGGACTCGAGTGGTTGTAAGCTTTTTTTGCATGGTTTGAATTAGGAGAATCAACTAGGAGAAGGTTTGAATCTATTTAGGTGCCTCAAGAACACCGAAAATCCTCTCCAAAACAATTGAGAAACTACCTCTAGGTGCATGAGAAGTTGTGGATTATGAATGATGCTTATACAGAGGTTGAGAAAACTAAGGTTTTATGCTAAATAAACTAGGTTAAGACAATCATATAGTCACATCCGACTGCTCAATGGTGAATTCTGTCTAATTCTTGTTTGAACGGCTTTCAACTAGATTGCAACTGAGGCATTTTGTCAAGATTTTGAAACTTCTATTACTAAACATCGGAATTGGAAACTTTCTTAAAATACAAAGTTGTAGACCTTTGAATTATCTTTCCAATTCTACCAAATTTGTCTTCATTTAATATCGAAATCAAAAGATATAGTTGATTTACTCCAATTAGGTTTTTGCTGGACTACATTCACAAACTATAATTTTTCATGTCTTGGACCTTTTTTTTTTTATAACCAATTTAACCCTTGTTGAAAGCAATATTGTATATTGAATCACAAAGTATAATGTATAGAAGAGGCCTATTTATATAGGCTAGTAATGTCTGAGCAACATATATAAATAACCAATGTGGATAGACTACATATATAATCTAACACATAACTAATGTGGGATAGACTACATATATTATCTATAGCCTTCAAACTCAAGGTGAGTCGAGAGACCAACTTGAGTTTGGACATAAGATCACAAACGCCATTGGAGGATGTGACTTTGTAAAGATAATTTCAATATGTTTGGTCTATTCATGAAAAACATCATTACGAGCAATCTGAATGGCATTCTTGTCACAAGATACAAGAGAGTAGAAGAAATAGAAACACCCATATCTTGTAACAGCTATCGCAACCAAAGAAGCTCCGAAGTATTGTCAGCTAAAGCATGATATTCTGCCTCAGTGCTAGAGCGAGCAACAACAGTTTGTTTCTTACTTCGCCAAGAAATGATCGAAGTGCCAAGTAGAAAACAATAACCAGTGGTAGAGCGACGATCTATCGGATCACCAGCCAATCAGCATCAGTATAAGCATGTAGCTGAAGAGAAGACTGAGAAGAGAAATAGAGCCCATGGAATAATGTTCCCTTCAGATAGTGAAGAATGCGAAGGACAGCTGAGAAATGAGTAGAGCGAGGAGCAGCCATAAACTAACTCACTTGATGGACAGCATACGAAATATTAGGCCGAGTGACAGTAAGATAGACAAGACTACCAACTAAATGCCGATATAAGGTAAAATCATGAAGAGGCTTGCCATCATCAGGAGTGAGATGAGTATTAAGCTTAGTCGGTGTGTCGACAATCTTACTATCTGTGAGATTGGCCCGGGAAAGCAGATCAGAGATATACTTGGCCTGTGTCAAATAATAACCATCAGAAGAAGAAGAGATCTCAAGACCAAGAAAATAGCTGAGACGGCCAAGATCTTTCATCTCAAAGTGCTGACTAAGAAACTATTTAAGTTCCTAAATACCAATTATATCATCTCCAGTGATAATCATGTCATCAACATATAATAGAAGAAGTATGATACCCTGGTCTGTGCGACGAATAAACAAGGCTGAATCATATGAGCTGATGGAGTAGCCAAGACGAGAGACAATAATGCTAAACTTAGCAAACCATGCTTGAGGAGCCTGCTTAAGTCCATATAAAGCTCGACAGAGATGACAAACCTTGTTTGTAGGATGAGATAACCCAGGAGGTGGCTGCATATAGACTTCTTCATTTAAATCACCATTAAGAAAGGTATTCTTGACATCCATTTGACAAAGTGACCAATGTCGAGAGGCTGCAATAGCCAACAGAGCACGCACAGAAGAAAGGGGAGCAACGGGAGCAAATGCTCATAATCCACACCGTACTCCTGAGTAAAGCCTCTGGCCACAAGTCGAGCCTTGTACCTATCAACAGTACCATCGGAACAAGTCTTGATTTTGTAAACCCACTTACACCCAACCACAGACTTTCCAGGAGGCAAGTCAACCAGATCCCATGTATTGTTCTTGTGTAAGGCATCAAGTTCCTCTTTCATCACAGCACCAAAGAGGGTTAGTAGATGCCTCACGAAAGGAGTGAGGCTCATGCAAGGTAGCTAAGGCATGAAAGCAATGAAAGTCTTGTAAATGGGATGGGAGGGATCTTACTCGGGTTGATCGACAAAGGTCAGGTTGTGGAGTGCAAACTGGATCCTCGGATGGAACAAAACCTGGGGACGCGAATGGAACGACGTCGAGAGCATCAGATGGCTGTGGTTCGAACGAGGTAGACTCTGACAAGACATTGCTAATGGAAGTTGGCGAAAGAGGAATCTCAAGAAGATAGTAAAGGAAGGGGAAGATGGCATGTTGAATTTGCCAATTTTGTGGAATAAACGATGCTCCCAAAAAACTACATAACGAGAGATGCAAAGACGACGAGAGACAAGATCATAGCATCGGTAGCCTTTTTGTTCCACTCCATACCCAAGAAAGTAACACAACTTAGAACGAGGCTCGAGTTTGGTGCGCTCATGAGGTTTGAGTAAAACAAAACATGCTAAGCCAAAAGCACGAAGATGATGATATAAGGGGACAGAGCCAAACAACTTCTCGTGAGGAGTGCAATTATCAAGGATAGGGGTAGGCAATCTATTGATTGTGTAGACAGCCGTGAGAGTAGCTTCACCCAAAAATGGGGTAGGAAGAAATGTGGAAAGAAGCAAAGCACGGATAGTGTCTTAAATGTGCCTAAGTTTGCGTTCACCACGACCATTTTGTTGTGAGGTGCCTGGACAAGACAAGTGAGAAACAGTACCATAATGCTTGAGGATAGATTGAAAATCATGTTGAGTATATTCTAAAGCATTATTGGAACGAAAAGCTTTGATGGGCTTTGAAAATTGGGTTTCAACCATTTTTGCAAAATTGTGATAAATATCCAATAATTCAGAATGAGATTTCATTAAAAATACCCAAGTGTAACGAGAGAAATCATCAACAAAGATAACAAAATAACGTGAACCACTCATACTAGCAACAGGAGAAGGTCCCCAAACATCAAAATGAATTAAATCAAAAGAAGCAGTAGCATGAGATTCACTATTATTAAAAGGTAAAGTAGGTTGTTTCCTAAGTTGACATGAAATACAATCAAAAGAATTACTGGACATTGAGCCTAACAAACCCTTTGATGCTAAAAGCTGAACACGAGATGCAGAAGCATGACCAAGATGCAAATGCCAAAGTGCAAGAGATAATGATGACGAAGGGGCAGTAGCAGAGATGCTTGTGGTGGGGAGACACAAGGATGAGAGCTTGAACATACGCCTAATTCTACACCCGGTCCCAAGAGTCTGATTCATGCGAGGATCCTGCACATGCACACCAGAAAAGTCAAAAACAAGTTTATATCCAAGTTCACATAGTTGACCAACAGAGATGAGATTGAAAGACAATTCAGCACATGAAAAACTTCAGGAAGAGAAAGGGAAGGGGTACTGATAGTGCCTATATTTTTAACATTCATAGTGGAGCAATCAGTTGTGCGAATCAATGAAGAATGAGGTAAAGGTGCAGATGTGGTAAAGGAAGTAGGGTGAGGTGTCATGTGATTGCAACATGCAGAGTCAAAGAGCCAAGGAGAAGAGGTACCTGGCAAGACTGAGAGGACAGAGGAAGATGCATTACCAGAATGAGACATAACAACTTGGTTGACTATTGCCTCGAAGTCAACTATAGATAAGATGACATTATCCCGATGCTCGCCAAAGGAGCAATTGTAGAGGAGGGAGGCTTGGAGATGAAGCTGACGATGAACCACTCTCAAGATGATAAGCAACTCATGTGGTGCATTAGATCTTCGCTTACGCCAATACTTGTCAATAGTGTGCCCTCGACGTTGACAAAAGCGACAATACATGTTATCCTGAGACTTAGAAGGGAGTCGGGGAGTATCTGACCTGTCATAATGCTTTCGCTGAAACGATGAAGAACAAGAAGATGGCGCAGCCAACACTGTATGACTAGGCTAAGAGCACATAGTCTGTGATCTAGTCTCGGCACGGACAAGCTCGAAGATGGCAGTATCCAAAGTGGGAAGAGGAGAACGATGTAAAAGTTGCACACAGACAGGCTCAAAATCATCATGTAAGGCCATCAAGAATTGGTGAAGACGATGATGTTGATCTCTATGTTTAACATACATCTCAGCATCAGTAGGATCCTTCCAAATAGGGTCAGAAACATCAATTTGGTTCCACAAGAATTGCATACGAGCAAGAAAATCATTTATACTTTGACCAGGTTCCTACCTCAGTTGAAAAAGTTCAAATAAAAGCTGATACTCATAAGCACCATCCACAGAAGAATAACGAGAAGCCAGCATATCCCAAGCACCCTTTGCTTCATCAAAGCTACCAAAGAGTGCAGAAATAGACGGGATAGTAGTGTTACGAAACCATGTAAGAATCTGATGATGCTTACTATTCCAATCAATAAGACGAGTGGTGAAAGCCTCACCTGATTCAGAAGCCCCCTTAACTGGCTTTTTGACCTCCCCAATCATATAAAGCCAAAGCTTGCGCCCTTTAAGAAAGCTACGCATAGATTGGGACCACACCATATAGTTTGTCCCATCCAAAATAGTCTGAACATGATGAATAATCTCGTTTTGTGCCATCTAGAAGCCTCAAACGAAAAAATAGACCACAAAAATGAAATCAGGACGAAAAAATAGAAAAGAAAGCACTGGTCAACAGTCAAAGTCAACGCCAAAGTCAACGGTTAGTAGTCAAATGCTGACATGGCTAGGGCTGACATGGCACTGCTACAACTAGGGCTGATGTGGCGCTACTCCAACTAGGGCTGATGTGGCAATCAAAATCTTCTGAGGTTTCCAGCGGTATATTGATCCGAGGACACTACAAGAAGAAAAAGAACCAAAAAGTGCAAGATATTTGCCGGAAAACACTAGCGGCGCCGGAAAATAAAAAAAATAATATATGCAGAAAATAAAAAAAAATTTAAGGTGATTTAGAACCTGTGCTCTGATACCATGTTGAAAGCAATATTGTATATTGAATCACAAAGTATAATGTACAGAAGAGGCCTATTTATATAGGCTAGTAATACAGGCAACATATATACATAACCAATGTGGGACAGACTACATATATAATCTAACAACCCTCAACAACTCAAACCTAAGCATTACAACCCAAAACCATTTTTTGACACATGAATTTGCCAATGCAAAAAATAAAACCTAATAGCCTCTCTACAATTGGTAATCATTATGACTTGCTTCAGATATTCTTGATAAACACCTGAAGGTTACTGAAAAAACACAATATCTTATGATGAAGCCCGTGGTTAGGACTCTTGACCTTAGCTTCGAACAAATGCTCAAATTTTGGCATTGTGTCTGGACTTTGATTCATTTAAAAAAAAAAAAGAAACTACAGATGTTATATATATATCTAAAGAAGAAATGAAAAGAAGACAATTCTACCAACAATTAAAGTAGAAATATTTGGAAATTTGGCTTGTCTATATATGTATTTTACTTGGCTGTGACCAGTGCAATTAGGTAAACAATATTCAAAAAATTTGTGCTATACCCATTGAGTGACTGGATGACTGAAATCTATTGCTTTCATCTTTATATGAAAATTAAGACACTCATAATAAATTGGTCGTTTGAAATGCAATCAATAACCAAATTTATGTTTTACAGAAATGTGGATAAGGAAGAGGAGGTGGTGTTGCCTAATGGCATAAGGTATGCATATTTTATCATCATTGCCCAAAACTTGACCTTTGAAGTACTTAATTATCCTCATTTTTCTTACAACATGCACAAATTTTGGATAAGGTATTATGAAGTGATAGTTGGTGGGGGGCTTCTCCAAGGTCAGGAGACTTGGTTGTGATTGATATATGAAGGCATGGGGGTAAAAGGAAAGTGATAATTCCTCCTAGTTTGGGATTGGGGAGAAGGGGGCAGAGATGGGTCCTGGTGTGCAAATTCCTGCTTTTGCAATGCTTGAGTACATTGTTCATGTTGATAAAGTCTCCATTGCACCGGCTTGAATTTGAGTGTCATTGGGTAGTTTATGACCTATCTGAAATGGTTCTTTGTAGATAACATATATTTTATACACCCTGCATATGATTGTTTATCATTTGCCCTTGGCTCGGCAAGTCTTCTGTCCAACCCCATTAGAGAAAGTGTATGTAGACTAAAATGGCCCTTTTGACAAGTGACATCCATTACAATAGATGATGTAGAGACTCCATCTCCATCATATGAAAAATAATTTACATTGTTCATCTTGAGGGGGTATACACATGAAGAATTAAACACGTGTTAAATGGACTAGATTAGTTGTTAAACCTTAATTTATAATTTATAATTTATTGACTAAATTTTACAGCAAAGCTTGTGTATAAATACTCCTCTGTAAGCCTTTTGTTCATTAATAATACAAAATCTACTTTCATACTTTCATACCCTGTTCATTGTGTTCTTCATCACCTACAACATACTCAAATCTTACATTTGATAAAAGCCACGAGCTGACGATCATCAGCAATAGCATAGAGAGAGAAAACTAGCGCCATCGTCATGGGAACTGTTATCGACTCCCATTTCTTAGGCCTAACTGCCATTGTCATTGTAAACTTTCTCTCTCTCTCTCTCTCTGTCTCTCTGCTTGACTGATTTTCATGCCTAATTTTTTAGTCTTCAAAGATGAAAGAAGTTTGATGGGTATTGCAGGTGGGGTATCATTTCTTGTTCTTTATAGTCGCAACCCTTCTCAAATTCGATAGTCATTGACTTTGCCGGTATCTTGTTCTTTCTCTCCTTATCGTTTAAATTCTTTGCTTTCTCAGACTTGAATTGTGCCATTTTCCTTAGAAAAAGAAATGGGTTCTTGTTTGTTTGTTGAGAAATAGTAGGAAAACACAAGTAAAAGAGAATTTAATTCCTTACTAAGCTCTTTGAACACATCCACTAAGAAAAGAAAACAATAAGATAATTACGGTTTTGCTGACCATATGATACTTCCAGTTTTTTCTTTTTTCTTAATTTTTTTTGTTAAATTTTGACTTTCTTTCAATGGATTCGCAGAATGCACAAACTTTGCGATAATTGTGATGTTGACTCTGATTCTGAAAGGCACATGGAAGTTTAGAAAGGTAATATTTCCTGGTAAACGTTTTTGTTTTGGATAATACGTTTAGTCTTTTCATAAATAAAAAATTGGAACTGATATTTCTTAACTTTGCTGCTCTCTTTTTCAGATAGTCTTGACTTCGCTTGTATTCATATGGGGTCATTGTCATGGATTGTTTCTGTTAATGAGGTATGATTAATGTAACATTGCATAAAGCTAACTTCTTCTAGTTTAATTTCTTCTCAAGATGAAAAATCTGTTTCTAACATGAATAAAGTTTATTAGTAGCTAGGCTAGTATCTATTTTCAGGCTGTAGTCAGAACATCATATCGTTCGTATATACCATAAGTTGGATTCTCTTAGATAATATCTATCATCTAAATATCAACTTTCTTTTTCATTTTGATTTTCTGGTTGATATGATTAGGTGGAGGGAGTATAGATGTATTGATTATTTGCATAGTAATTTGGCAAAGTTGGCATTCTGGATAATTCAGGGTTTTATAGCTCTCCATTTTCTTTTTCTTTTATAGCTTTAGCTGTATTGATGCTGTATTAATTAACATTCAAATTGTATTAAAACCTATTTTTCCCTTGGTGAGCTTTACGGGTGTGGACAATTTGTTTGCGATCACGGTCTTTAATTCGGACTCAAGAAATCCATCTCCAGTCGCGAAAAATTGGCGGACTATGTGGTTAGTGGGTTTTTTAGTTGAAGCAACGGCTAATCTGCAATGATTCGCATTCAAAACTCTCGAGAAAATAGAGAGAGATGGTGCAATGTTGGACTCGGCAATACTTTCGCCATCCAAACTTTTGGCGGGTTAATGCTTCTATTTCATTCAAATGCCACTAGTTCTAGCACTAGTGCTACATGCATTGTTCTTGATGCTTCTTAGAAATCTACAGAGCTTAAGTTATACCTTTATATCAATCTCATATGTAATTGGTGATATCTCTTTTATGGTTACATTATTTACCTTGATTCCATTTCCATCGATTAATGGAAGCTTGATGAATGTTGAGCTCGATTCTCCTCTAGTTGGGAATATTTGTGGCTTCCATAAACTAGAAGGTGCCAAGTGGCTTGTAATCATTGGGCCAATCTTCCTCACATTTTGCTTCTTTTCATC